>CAHIKZ030005241.1:627500-690000 GCA_903632075.3 Acanthosepion pharaonis | reverse complement strand
TTTTGTGTAAGTGAAGTCCAGTTTGATAGCATCATAATTAATATAACTGTTATTAATAATTGTTTGTTTTATGTTACTTAATTCCTTAAGAAAAATTGTTTTAAATGAGGAGACCAATTAAATTATTATGACCGTAAATTTATAACTTTCAGAACATTCACTTATATGGCTGAGGAGGCAAGATTTAGAAATGGGCGCCATTTTATAGATGAAAAGCAGTAGAACATTTCTTTTTATTAATGTTTTATTCAAAAGTATTTAACAGAATTCTTCTTGAAATTTTCTTTAAGTTCTATAATATCACAGACAGTTTTCTTTCTGTATATAAATATCATCAATGTATCTTACATAAGAGGAGGCATGGTGGGGTAATGGATAGCAGCTTGGATTGAGGAATCAGAGAGCTGAGTTCAAATTCCAGTGAAATCCATTACATTCACTAATACCCTTGGGAAAGGTATAGTGATTTTCCAAGCGTAGCTTAGATGTGGCACAAGGCCGAAATTAGGGGGCACCCAGTGAGGATCGAACTCACTACTCAGGCGTAATTGTTTTAATGAGACAAGCTTGCTAACCATTACACCGACTCGAGGAAAGGTATGAATCCTCTTCTTCTCTCCCCAGCTATAGGTAAATAGCAGGACAGATTGGGTTCTATAGCCTTGGATGGCAACTGGTCTACCGCAGAAAGAAATGGCAACCTACTATGGGAAAAAGTCTGCCTCGTCAGTCATGTATCGAAAGATACATGATCGCCTAAGCGTGTATCACGCATTACACATTACTGAATGATCTTACATAAATAGTGGATTTATTTAATTCAATAACTATTTTGTTTGCAACAAGGGCCACGTAAAAGTAGGTGAATAAAGGGCCCCCCATAGCAACACCATTAGTCTGGGTATAGATATTACTGACATGATCGCAAAATGGAACATGTGTTGTGAAAGCTAGTAAACTATTTCTTTTTTTTTTAATTGTGGAGGGTTAATTTTTACAGGTGGGAGAGAAGAATGATAATAAATATTATTTAAAATATTATCATATGTTTTCTTGACAGGAATCTTAGTAAATAGGTTTTCAACTTGTAATATATATCATAGAAGGAGAGGCTGAAGGCTTAACAGTTAACAGTACAAAAGTAATTGGCTAATTGAAGAGGAGGTGGCCATTGACAAGTAACCACTATTGATCCAAGAAATGCCAAGGTTTCAATATACAATATATTAACCTGGTAATTTAATAAAAATAATTACATGCATTTTTGTATGATGTATGATAGTATTCAAAACAAAAGAAGTGATAATGGCACAAAATAGAAAAGCTTTTATACAACGTGTTCCGCCAATGTGACAGCTGTTAGGTTCAGCGTCTTCAGGCTGGAATGAAAGTCAAAATGGTGGGTAAGGAAAATGCATTGTGATTTTTGAGAATAAAAGGGGCAATAAAATAAATTCAGATCCAGAGACCAGAAAGTGTGTGTGTGTGTGTGTGTTTGTGTGTGTTTGTTTTATATATATGTGTGTGTGTGTGTGTGTGTATTAGGGCCATTGGTGTCTTGGATTTAAAAATCAAATAAACACTTTACCCTACCAGAACTGACGACCAGAAAATATGTGTTTGCTACACACACACACACACACATATATATATATACACCCAAGTAGGATTGGTGTATACAGAATAAATTCCAATAACCAACAATTACTATTCTTAAAAGAGTGCTCAATACAGAGCAGAATTGTTCATAACCATTTTTTGCTCTCATCTGTCGAGGTGCAATTAAAATGCACTGAAATAAAGTTGCATCTTTGCAGTGAGTAAACTTTTTTTCTCTATGATAAAATTATAATAAATAATATATATATATATATATATATATATATAATGCTGTTGGTGGCTTGGATTTAAAAAACAAACTGTTTCTTGTCTGATCTGATAAGGTAATTTAATTTATTGCCCTTCTTACCCTAAAAAATCCCAACATATTTTCCTTATACACCATTTTGTCTTTCATTCCAACCTAAAGAAGCTAAACCTAACATACGCCATATCGGTGAAACATGTTGTATAAAATCTTTTCCACTTATATATGAAACTTGTTTTTCAGGTTCTGAAAAACTTAATTTTGGGCCTCAGAATCTATTATTTCCTTCTCACAATTTGAAAAATCTGGAAATGTCTGACTTGAAAATGGTGTGTGTGTGTGGGGGGGGCACTAAGGTGTGAACAGTCAGTTACTCACAACTGTACAAAAACCTGTATGTATTATTTTTGCACCCAAAGAACAATCCAGAATGTCAGACCGACTGAAACCAATTACTCATGATGAACAACATTGGAGAATGGTCATAATAGGTACCCCACGCTCCCCTCAGTCTGTCAAAGGTAAAGGAAAAATGTTTATATCCATCCAATATAGTCAGCACGAACATGCTTGTTTTTCCTCACCAGGGGGAAAAATGAAGAGAGAAAAAAAGAAATAAAATGAATTTATTGGTTTGATGTAATTTTTACTGCAACGAAGGGAGATTACTCTTAACAAGAATGGCTTCCTTTCATTGAGTGACTCAATTCTCTGTGACTTTTCTTTCAAGAACAGACAGACAGAAAAAAATGATTTTCTAAATGTCATTGTTGATTTATGAGAGACAAAAATTTCCTGATCTGAAATAGTCAACCATGTTTTTTTTTTTTTTTTTTTTAAAAATCAGGTTAACATTTTTGATGGATGTGCAAACCTTAACACTCTACTCAAATATCAATAAAGATGACAGTGCTAATGAGTTTTGAAACAGTTACAAAGTTAAAAATCACTTGTAATTGATGGACATATAAGTAGCAACTGTTACAATATTTAATTTCTAAACATATCTGCATAAATACACAGAAAGATAAATGTCAAGACTTATATTCAGTGAAGAACTTTTCTTGTGGAGTGGAGTTGAGCATTTATATCGCAACAATGGCTAGTCTCTGAATTTTAAAATGTCTGAGCAAGCACGCCCCTTGTCTGAGAGATCAACATTGCACAGTCTATCTACTCTCCAAGAAATCAATAAATTCATGTACTTGTAAAATCCATCATTATGCAGTATATAAAAAAAATCTATGTATGCAAGGAATGGGAAAATGTTATTTAGACAGTCTTACTGGATTCAACAATTGATGGATGATCAACTGATAAAACTGCAGGAGACATTTAATTTGTTGATCAGAAACAAACTATACAAATGCATACATCAGATTGACAGACAGATGAACTCTTTTTTCTGACAGCCTTGTACATGTTAATCACAAATATGTAAAAACAAAACAAAAACGAAACATTTTGTACTCTGATGTTTTAAAAATATTTCCTCAACTTGAGGTATTTTTATGCAAAGTATGGATTTAATTAGATTTTAAAATAACATTTTATTTTTTTTTCTTTTCCATTCATTTTTCTTCTTTTTGTAAAAATTGGGTTGGATTTTTCAAAGTATTTGCAGATACTGAGATACTTTTATTTTAAATGCATGATGCACCAACGTACATAGACACACACATGCACACACACACACATGTAAATATTCTCACATTGAGTGTATCTAGAGAAGAGACAAGATTAATAAAATATGCACATATATTTCCAATTCAATATATATATATATATATATATATATATATATATTACAATGAATCATTCATACAAAAATTAGATTAGTAAAGTTAATGATATAATTTTTTCGTTTCTGATGCTTCCTGGATTTTACTAAAAACAAAATAATTTCCATGCCTGAGGATGACTGAATGTACAGTTGAAAGTACTAGCAGATTAAAAAAAGATCTTATACAGCTCATAATTATTAAAAACAAGGATCATAACATTCATCGAGTGATTTATAGGTTAATAAAACTTTAAAATTTTGTTAGCGAAGTGATTTCGATATTTTATATCATTAACTTTACTAATCTACTTTTTGTATGAATGATTCATTGTAATATAAATTGAACTGCACCACATAATTGATATATATATATATATATATATATATATATATATATGCAAATAGTAATATGCAAACCCAGTGTCTAAAACTTTTAATTTTTTTATATTTTTATTGTTCAAAACATATATATATATATGTATATTTCCAATTCTCTTGCTCTCTCTCTCTCTCTCTATATATATATATATATATATATATATATATATATATATGTATATATATATATATATATCCGATTCAATGAGAAATAAAGTAATATATAAATTCCAACGTTCACAGCATTAATCCAAAAGAGGGCTTGATACCTATAGTAAATCGATAATTATTTATTTATTCTAATTTTGTCATATAGACAAAACCATTTTACTCACTACAAAGATGCAACTTACCTGTCAAAGTGCAGTTGAACTGCACTGAAACAAAGTTGCATCTTTGTAGCGAGTAAAATGGTTTTGTCTATATGATGAAATTATAATAAATATATATATATATATATAGATAGATAGATAGATAGATATGTCTGAAAATCCTTTGTTTTTGAGTTATTAAGCTTAAAGAAAGTGTATGGTAGATGGCGCTGTGTTGCCTTGAAGACCAGGTTACATTTTTCATTCATGTACATTTGTGGATAGTCTGTCTTCAGCATTTAACGTGTGTAGTAGTGAGTTAACTGTGAAGTGTTCTGTTTAGTAGTGGCAGGATATTCATATCGTGGGCAGGCAGATATGATTTTTACATATGTCCTTGCGAATGGTAATGGATGCGAGGCTGCACATCTGTATCAGATTGTATTTCCAGACCAAAGGCAGCCGAGCCATCCAAGCTTTGTTGCTGTTTATCGTCATATTGCTGAGAGAGAATCTGTTGCATCACAAACTATGGTAATAAGTATTTTGGGATTGTATCTTGGATTGTACATTTAACGGCATCTACTGTAAACTTTAAATAACTCAAAAACAAAGGATTTGTGGACATATGTTTATAAGGGCTTTTATCCTTGTTTAGTGTGAGGAACCTGCCTCAGTTTGTAAAAGTATTTTTGTTACACTCTGTGTGTGTGTATATATATATATATATATATATATATATATATATATATATATATATATATATCTTGTTAAATTTCAAGATCAGTTCTGTGGACAAGACAAATTGGTATAAGATGAAAACTAGAAAAAATTTTTTTTTCCAGTTGTAATCCTGTATCATTTTGTCTTCTCCATAGAAGTGATTTAGGAATTTAACTATATTGTTGACATAGAAAAAAAAACTCTTAATATAAAGGAAATTTACATTAACCAGAAAGAGGCTTATGCAGAAGTGATTCTCTTTTTTGAATTTGGATTTTGTAATGTCTAATCTATAACAACAAAAACATTTTGATTTCAATTTTGTCTTAAAAAAAGTCGGAAGATGAAACACTAAATTTTTTTTTGAGTTGTCATCTTATACCATATATATATATATATATATATATATATATATATATATTTCCAATCCTACATTTTTTTACCATGGGTTTTTGAGAAAAATAATCTGAATAAAGAAATATATATATATATATATATATATATATATTATATATAAAAAGAATTAATGGATTTTATTTTTAATCTGACCTCTCTTAATTCAAACATTCTTTGTGTTTTCACCCATATTTGAGTAGACAATCCATTTTTAAAGTAAATATTTAAAAGAATTTAGCTTTTGAAGTAACAATATATATATATATATATATATATATAATCCCACACCCTCACATTTTTTCAGAATACTCTCCAAGATATATATATATATATATATATATTCACATACACACACACACACATATATATATACACACATACATATATATACAGACACACACACACACACACACACACATATATATATATATGTTCTTACATATGGTTTCTGCAAATACATGATTATTCCAAGCCTCGTACTGAAAGTAGCTCTTTTCATGTCTTTGAATTGTTCCATTATTTCAATTCTTGTAAATACATAATGACATTGTAAATATGCACCATACTCTCTGCAAATTGCGCTCATTACAAACGTGAACTTACTGCTGTGAATAGGTTAGGGTTAAAGAGAATCTGTTTGCTACCAAATTGCAACAGAAGATCTGAAAAAAAAAAAATTGGCAGGAGACAGACCCCCCTGTTTCTGTCCCCTTAATTGTGCTGACATTAAATTAGTTGTTTAAAAATAAAAGTGACTGTGTTGCTCTGACTTGTTCTTTAGTTGGTCATATGTTAACCCTGTCCCTGCCAGGTAGCTAGGGAGTTGTGAAAGGCAGGATAGGGGTCTTTTTTGTCTGCCAATATTAGAAAATGCCATAAAGCTTCAAATACAGTCCTTCCTTGATTGATTTGTTTTTTGTTTTTTTAAGCTTTTGAAGGTTATTTAAAGCCAAAAAATATTTTTAGATTTTAAGGACTTCTTTTTGGAGATAATAATGATTTACTGATACAAGTTCTACTAATTAACCCATAGCTGGAGGGGCGAGAAGTGGTAGATTTATAAATATGCTACAGCCTTAGATAACCTGCAAAGGGTTTATAATCCATAAAACACAAGTCAGTCAGTCAGTCAATCAAACCTCGAATTTGCAAATTTTGATCATGTGCACATTTCTCACTTAACTATACTGAATCCATTCTAATAACCATTGACTTTAACCCAGAAAGATGTGAGACCATCTAAAAAAGGATAAAATTTAACACATTTTTTCAGAAAAAAATAAGCCGGATGAAAACTTCAACAAACTGTTGTACGCTCCAGCCTTCTTCAGGTGGTTGGAATGTTGAACTGAACCCTTTATTCTGCTCACTAGTTCCATATGCCATGTTTAATGGATGTCAGTTATCAGTTATCTCCTGTTAATTTCCCTCTGAAACTCTGTGCCGTGTGTCTTTGAGGACATCTGTGTATGAATTTCTGAGTATTATAAATATAATGTGTTCAACCATTTTTACTAGTGCTCATATTTCAATTTTTGCTGTTATCATACATGTTTTTACCAGAGCTCATATTGCAATTTTTGTTGTTATTATCACCTTTCTCTGGCACTCCTTATTACAGGTTCCCATATTGTATTCATTTGAGAACACATGGCATAGTGGATAAAGGTGTTAGTTAGATCCAGTGACAGGACCCAAAGAGAGTTCAATACCTGATTATGGCAATGGAGAATTTTTAGAGGGAAATTAACAGGAGATAACTGATAACTGACATCCATTAAACATGGCACGTGGAACTAGAACAGTCTACCCCAGTGAGAGAAATAAAGGGTTCAGTTCGACATTTCAACCACCTGAAGAAGGCCAAAACATTGTAATAAATATGGCGACAAAGATGAGGACAATAGTCTGAATAATGTAAATAATGTACATAATACCTCATCATAGAAATATAGACAGAAAATTCAACAAAATATTTAAAATGTTAAATTTCTTTTTTGACAATCTAAGTATTCAGTTATCCGGAATTTTTAATTATCCAAAATTTTTAATTATCTGAACATATTTTTTCAACCCCTGTCCTAAGAGGTCTGGATAATCGAGGCTATATTAATTGATAGATTGATTGATAGATCGATTTGTTTTTTTTATTAATGACTTACCAACATTTTGCAGGTTATTTAAAGCTAGAAAATACTTTTAGATTGTAAGGATTTTTTTGGGGGGAGATAACAATGATTTACTGATACAAGTTCTACTAATTAACCCATAGCAGAGCGAAAAGCTGGATTCATATCTTTCCCAATGGTATTTGTGCATAGGTTAATATAACAAACCTGACTGAATGTGGAAACTTGGCTCTCCAATTTCCAATTCTGAGCTGTTATCCATTATACTACCTGTACATCCAAGCTTACAGCACCTGGTATTTCCAGGCCATTCCCCATCTAGGTACTGACCAGGCTCAATGTTGCTTAACTTTATAAGAAGTAGTGTTTCAATGTGATATGGCCATAAGCCGAATAATTAAGGAAGTGCTATAATGGTTTAAATTGTTTGAAAATTTACTTGATTATTTTTTACCTTTTATCTTATATATATATATATATATATATATACAGACAAATTAATCTACAGACCCTCCCCCACTCCATCAACGGACTTCAGAAGAAAAAGACAAAAACTGCAGACAAAATAACAAGTTATGCAGGAAAAAACTTCAAAATTGTCAGCAATGAATTTCAAAATTTGCAGGCTCAGCACGAGTCGTATTAGTCCTCAAAAGTGACCGCTTGGGGGTGGTGGCTAGCCGTATACTTGTAAACAAAAACAGGTGTACAGTATATAAAGTACAATACATTAGCGCGTGCATAAGAAAGTAGCTGTGAAAAATCTCTTGTTTTTACTATTTTAATTAATTAAGCATATATTTATTTATGCCATATATACATGTTTATTTTTTTGAGGACATTTTTTATGTTTATACGTTCTTTTTTTTAGATACAAATATTTAAGTAAATGCTCTCTTTATAATAAACTGTATTAACAACATTTATCGGCCTGAATGTTCGAGAAATTGTCATAGAAAATATGCATCCTCCGACAGGAATCGAACCTGTATCCTATACGGAACCGTCATATAGCCTGACGAGCCTTAACCGATTGGGCCACAGAGGAGCGTTCAGTTAGCAAGGTCGATTTTACTGCTTTTAAACACAATTCTCCATGATTTTCTCTCGTACATTCATATCTGCTCGATGCGTATCCAAATGTAAACAAATGACGTCACACATTATGAACTGGACAAAGTCCGTCATTTTTTTAAAGACATTTTTTATGTTTATACGTTTTTTTTTTTATAGATACAAATAGTTAAGTAAATGCTCTGTTTATAATAAACAGTATTAACAACATTTACCGGCCTGAATGTCCGAGAAATTTTCATAGAAAATATGCGTCCTCCGACAGGAATCGAACCTGTATCCTATACGGTTAAGGCACGTCAGGCTATATGACGGTTCCGTATAGGATACAGGTTCGATTCCCGTCGGAGGACGCATATTTTCTATGAAAATTTCTTGGACATTCAGGCCAGTAAATGTTGTTAATACTGTTTATTATAAATAATTATCGGACTTTGTCCATTTCATAATGTGTGATACGTGTTTATATTATTTGTATTATGAACATAACTACTGGCAGTTACTGTTTTGGTTTTATAACTCGACAATAATCCCTTCCCATCTACGGACAATCAGCTTTAACTGACCTCTCATCCACCTATTAGTCCGTTGATGAGAGGTTTGTCTATATATTGAGTCCTTCCATCCCTCCTATAAGCAGGAGGAGTGGCTTTTAGGTCTTAATTTCAACAGCATTTGAGGATTATATATTTAATATATATAACACTCTGTCTTTAGTGCTTTCTGTCTTATTCACTGTGCACGTGTTTTCAGTAGTAACATCATTAATGTGCAGTGTGATGTAATGGATATCGGCTTGAGCTGAGAAATCGGAGAGCTGAGTTCGAATTCCAGCCATGGTCATTACATTCACTTATACACAAATACCCTTGGGAAAGGCATGAATCCCTCTCTTCTCCCCTTAGCTATGGGTTGAATAGCAGGAAAGACTATCTATAGCAATGGTTGGCAACCAGTCTACCACAGAAAGAAACGGCTACTTCGGGGAAATCTTCTGTCTAGTGAGTCAAGAATCAAAAGAGACATGATTGATCAAGCGTGTATGCCGTGCAGTGCTTAACTGACTGAATGTCGTTAAACCTGGAGTTTGAAAAGTGTTGTAACCTAGCGAAGGTTATTGAATAGAATAATTTCACGAATATTGGTAATAAACGATAATACTTAGGATAAGAACAACACATATAAGATTCGCCAACGGCGCATAGAAGTAGTCAACTGCTAGAAGTGAGTCAAGTGAATCTCACAATGAATCTCCAACTGCAGGATATCTACCAACTGCCTCACGCGGCCAAAAATTCCCCGTAGACCCCGTATAAAACGGGTAGCTGTTTTCCGAGACGAGACTCTGCCCTTCGACATAGTATCGTCTGGTGATCCTTTCTGCCCGGAGGCAGAGAGTTTGACCAGCACAGCTGGAGACGTATCTCCAACTGTAGGATATCTACCAATCGCCCCACGCGGTCAGATGTTGCACAAGGCCGAATTTAATGTGGGGTATCCGAGCCCGTAGGCTCGGCCAAAAATTCCTTGTAAAACGGGGTCGGGTGGCTGTTTCTCGAGACGAGACTCTGCCCTTTGACATAGCCTCGTCTGGGGATCCTCTCTGTCCTGAGGCAGAGAGTTTAACCAGCACAGCTGTAGACGAATCCCCAACTGCAGACCAACATACAGTATTTACTACTGTATTTATGTGAATGGGGACATACCCATTATCGTCCGTAGGTATGCTACAACAAAAAGTAAATAAATTCTTCAATGCAATAGCTTCATTTATGATTCAAAGAATTCACGCTGACTGTACTTAGAAATATTTGTGTACGGAAGTCAAAAAGTATCTGTGTTGGAGGGCGAAAGTACGACTATATTTCTAAAATTACAAAAAGCCTCCCGTCTGCAAAAATATGCTGACATCAGCTATTTCAAAGCAAAAGATGTATTCAGAAAAGTCACAGTTACCTTTTTAGAATAAGTCAGCAATTTTTTTTTCTTGACAGTCTATTTTTAGTAACATACCTGGAATCAGTACCTTAATCAAAAAAGGAGCAATGTAAAATGATCCTTGTGTCTGTTGGAGGGAGAGAACCCACCCCGTTCATCTAGGATAGGGTTATTTTCTCTCTTAGGTGACGGCAACAAATTTTTGTTTTTGTTTGTCATTTTAAATGCCTTCCCTTCCGCGTAATTTAAAAAAGGAAATCGTTTTGTTATGGTCCAAGTTCTTGGGGAGATAACTCAGAAATGCTGAAAGCTATGTACCTCCACTGATTCGCTAAAAAAACGAGCATGCCATGATGAAAAAATGCCCCAAACTTAATGAAAACCATTTTTGATGAAAAAATGAACTTCATAGTTTTATTGTCCAAATCTTTATGCTATTATTAAGAGGAAAGATCAAAGGATTTTTTTTTATTATTAAATTATATTTCTTTATCCTTTTAAGAACGTTCGAAACTTTGGTTAAAAATCTTGTTTTTCTTGTGTCAACGCGTGAGATCAAAGATTAATATTGATTTTTTTTTTTGCCTTAAAAGATACATTAAATTGGAAATTCTTGCAAAAATCAAATAATTGTTAGATTTTGATGAAACTTTCAGAACTTATTCACAAATGAATGAAATTATTTTAGAAATATTTATTTTTTTCTTTTAGAAAATCTTGGTAAAAACATTTTTTGTAACTGTTACTCCCCACTCATTTAATTTTATGAAATTTCGAGAAATTAAATTTTGTGCCAATTAATAATTATATTACTAATACGCAGATCTCCTTGGAGAATTTAAATCATCACTTTTTTTTTTCTGGTAAAATAAAAGGTGTTCCAATAACTTGGACCGATTTTAAAATGTGAATTAAGTTTAAGAGTCTAATGATTTTTTTTTCTTCTTTTTCTTTGAGATTTAACAACTTAAGTCTTTGGCAATTTCAACCATGGAAAGATTAACAATCAAACAACGTTTCAAGAGTACAATTGGAAAACATGTTCTTAAATTCAAACAAACTGGGTCGGTGGCAGATGTGAAAACATCATTGCGTGCTCGTTTACGCCGTTTAGCTGAAAATATTGCTGCAGTGCATGAGAATGTGGCCGAAAATCCAGACCCCTCTCTTCGTCATCGCGCGCATTAATTGAACCCCACCACAACAACGTTACATCGTTTTCAATTGCACTCTCGGTTGGTCGATTAAGTTGACGCAAAAAATCGCGAAGTGCGCTTCTGTTTAAACGTCCATTTTGGTAATGGGCTTCGATAACTTTAACACGTTGTTGGTTTGTTAATCTTTCCAGGGTGGAAATTGACAGACTTAAGTTGTTAAATCTGGACGAAAAACAAAAAAAAAAGTTATTAGACGCTTAAACTTAATTCACATTTAAAAATCGGTCCAAGTTATTGGAACACACACACACACACACACACACACACACACACACACACACACACACACTCTCTCTCTCTCTCTCTCTCTCTATATATATATATATATATATATATATATATATATAGTTAAAGTTATCGAACCTTCGAAGTTTTAGAACCTTTGAAACTTTGGTTAATTTTGTTTTTATTGCGTCAGCAGGCTGACTATAACTTAGCATAGCAAATGTTAGCGTCTTTTTATTTTTTTGCAGTGAAAAACATTATATAGATATTTTATTTTTTGGGGATTTTTAATAAAGAGAATTACATTCTAATGAAAGGTGGATAAAAAAAATGGCAATTTCAAAACCAAAAACTCATTTAAATTTGGTTTGAAATACAGCAAATTATTTTGCTTATTGGAAAAATTACATTTAATCAGTTAGCTTGAAATTAAAAGACAAGCTTCAAGAAAGACTTTCCATTTTTTTAAAATACATTTTAAACCTTACATATCACGTTTCTGTGGAGGCATGTACTTAAATCTATTATATATATATATATAAAAATTAATTCTCTGACCGTCACATTCTGTCGGACTTGGCATGCGCATGCGTAATCTCATATGCGTATGTCCGTGTTGTGCGTAAGTGCCTTACATATGCTTATTGGCATTCAATGTAAACACACACACACACACACACACACACACACACACACATATATATATGCACACATAGTTTGGATAAATTTGAACTAAAACATTTAGAATTATACACTCAGCCTGAATAATCCGTACCTTGGGCTGGCAGAGCAATAAAATAAAATAAAAACTGGAGAAAAAACAAAACATTCAGATAATTATAAAATTTTATTTCATTTTCGGAAATTATTCAATAATAAACAAAATTATTTTTTAAATTTTTTTTTTTTTTACTTTGTCGACATATTTTTTAGGTCTGTAATTGACGTAAAATATATATGAGCACACACAAACGTACACCCCACAGTCAGACACAATTTGAATGAAACTGAAATGGACACCTGTGACCCACAAGCTAATTTCCATTTCTGTCTGGCAACAGTTTTGAGGCTAACAGGGAAAGAGTACATGTCGAAATGTGCCACGCTTTGAAGTCATTTTTTTATGACTCCTTCCATATTGTATACAGTAATAATAGCGGTGTCAAGGGAATATCCGACATATCTCTTTTTTTTTCGAACACGAAGGTTAAACATTGCCCACTGACCTATGCACTCGAATATTCTCCTTTTCACCACATTTACACTAGTCTTTCAAATCTCAGTCACTATAATACTACTACTTTATAAAATTTAAAATTAGTCCCCTATTATAATTTTCACGAGTGGGAAGAGCAAAATGATAAAATTTCCTCAATATTCATTTATAATTTTTTTGTTCGGAATGAGACTTGCACCTTTTTCTTCTGCATTGCTTTTGGCAACGCCGTTTAGGGGTCGTTAGCAGAGGTTCTTTGGCAGACAAGTAGGGGTCGTCATGCAACTGTAATTACTAATACAAATGAGTTTGCATTTTTTTAATTTTATTTTTTAATCAATCACTAGCGATGTGAAGCGATAATCTTGTCAATCCAGTCACGATAGTAAGACACTTTGGTGAAAATGGTATTGTTATCTTTGCCGCGGGAGTCCACACCAGACAGCAGGTAATATTCGTCATCTTCTTCTTTCTTACACCAAAGAGATGTACCCGAGTCACCCTTCGTTAAAAAACAAATAATAAATAGAATAAAATAAATACAAATCTAAAATAAAAATTTAAATGGAAGGGATATTTTATTTCTAATTATGAGAAAATGATGAACAGAAAAACAAATAAAAAGAAAATGGCAGAGAAAAAAAAACGGTTGCTAAAAAACAGGAAATGGTGGAAGAATATTTTTTTACAACGATGTTTACTCTGTAAAAGTTCCAAGAGCCACTTGAGGTATAGGGTTACAGAGTAAGAGGCAACACTCCAAATAAGATGATAATACCAACAAGGCACAAAAAGCCATCAGAATTAAAAGAGAAGGAAAAAAACTTTATGTAACACCTATCCTGACTCCACTGGATCGATGTACTCTACAAGACCGGCCGTTGGTCCTGTCCTGTCCTGGTTCAGTATTACAGGTTCAATCAAAGTTTCCGGTTCACAATGTCGATTCGATTCCACTTTCCAGCCGCGTTGTGATTTTTTTGATCCTGGAGAGCAAATAACAAATCGTAGATCCCGGAAGATTCAGCTTGTCTACCTGCAAGTTCGTTGGGGTGAGAATCGGGCCAAGCAGAAAAATCAAATATGACCAAGTCGATTCGAGTCCAAAGAAAAATTTATGTAGATATATATAAGGAAGAAATTGGTACCTAAAGAATAATGCTTCTTTTACAAGAAAGTAGTGTATATGAAATAAAGTCCAGAAAAACCAAAAAAAAAAAAAAAACAAAAAAAACAAATATTGCAAATAATTCTTAAAGGAGAGAAGTAGTTTTTGGGTTCATCCTTTTTGTTCTTAGTAGTTGCCGTAATTATTCCACTATCAGGATATAAGAAGGTTCATTGGCAATACTGCGCCAATTTTGCAGATAACCTGAGTTCACTTCCTCCCTTATTGCAGTCGCAAGCGGACGCTTTCACTCTCACTTACCCCCCCTCTCTCTCTCGTCGACTGCTTGTCAGCTAACTTCACCCAGCTCCAAACTTCGACTTTTTTTTCGCACAAACACGCGCTTAAATAAACGCGGTGGTAGCGACAAAGGCCGGGGTTTTGGTAAACTTAGAATACTACCTGATTACTGACTTCCCTGCCTTCACAATTAAATGAACAGTCTCTTCATCTCAATTGGCATTCCATAGTTCATATAAACAGTATTGTTTTGACATTTTATATTAGTAATTCTGACGAAGCACAGATTCTCTGGACACAAACTTCACCACCGATTATTTTTCTCATCTATAGACAAAATTCTATATTACTATAATTATTAATATTTCAACGGTGATTATTGCTCCCTGCTACATCTAGAGGGAACCGGAGTAACAAACCTAAACAATGCAACCGCCACTTTTAGCCCTACAGTTTCTTTTCTAACACTTCCCACCCGTGGAATTTCCTTCCGTTTACTTGCTTCACTAATAACTACAATCTTCAAAGACTTAAATTCAATGTCAATCACCATTATCTGTCCTCTTTTATCCTTTCCTTAATCCTCTCTATTCTTGGTCTTCTCTTTCGTTTTCACTCCCTGTAATCCCTTGCGTACTAGTGGCATTAACCCTTGCATGGGGAGAAATGATTAAATTCGATAAATAAGTAGTAAATAAAAGTTCAGAGTTTTAGGCGGATATGTTAGACGTATAGAGTTGAAGTAGACTTTAGAAAGAACCGGAAACCAAATCCTAACAAGGAAACAAGTGATAAGCTTCTACTCTTGTTTTAAAGATCTTGAAGGAGTGTAAAGAGTTTAGACGGGAGACGTTAGCAGTATAGATTTGAAGTAGACTTTACAAAGAACCGTAAAACATGATCGTAAACAGGAAAAAAAAAGATAAACCTCCACTCCTGTTCAAAATATTTAGGAGGAGTGTGAACCGGACGATAGACAAACTTATCTACTCCTATTGAGGGAAAAGCATGTAAATAAATACTAAGTAAAAGTTGAGAGTTTTAGGCAGATACGTTAGAAGCATAGAGTTGAAGTAGACTTTAGAAGGATCCGGAAACTCTGATCCTAAACAAAGGGATAAACCTCTATTCCTGTTCAAAAGATAGTAGAGGAGTGTGAACCGGACGTGTAAGAGATAAGACATAGAAAGAGAGAAGAGGAGAAAAACATAGAAAGAAGTTGAAAAAGAGAAAATGAAAATAAGGTGGAAAGAAGTATTTGAAGAAAAGTGAATAGAAGAAAACGAGAAAAAATGTGGCGGAGAGAAAGAGAGCGAAGAAAGGTTAGAAGGAAGAAGAGAAAAAAAAAGGAAACAAGAGGGGGGGTGACGAAGACAGTGTAAGAGGCAGGGTGGGAGATTAGACAGTCGAATGGAAAATAAATTTAAAATAAGATTTAAAAAAGAGTGAAAACATCTCGGTGACTGGGAATAGTAATGGTAATATTAGCCGTTTCCTTATAAGGAAACATTCTTTTTTTTTAATAATTTAACCCCAAGCAAGGCAATAAAACCACTAAGACGCAAGGGTTACTTTGTGATAGAGTATATGCGAAAAAACACTGTTAAGTAGAGAGTTTGGTTTGGTTTGGTTTGTTTTGTTTTACGACATCTCAACCCCAATGGGTTACTTAATGCCGACAAAATTTTCATTGCTGGTAATATTTTGTTTTGTCAAAAATCTATTTCTGGTAATTATGTTTTTTTTTAAAAGATGTGTTGCTGGTAATATTTTTTTTCCAAAATCTATTGCTGGTAATATTTCTTTCCTCAAAAATGTATAGCTGTTATAGTTTTTTTTTTTTGTTTTCTTCAAAAATTTATTGCTGGAAATCATTTTTTTAACAAGGTATTTCTGGTATTAAAACCTGTTTTTACACTTTCACAGTGTTTTACCCCAATTTTGGGGTTAACTATTTGCCCATAGCTGGGACCCTAACAAGTGCTACCACTCCGGGTCATGGCGGAGCTGGGAACACCAGCAATTGCGAAGTGGTTCCACGCCCCTCAAAACCTCCTGAGGAGAGGCCTTGCTGTTGGACATAGTTTATCGTCTTACCCAGGACGCGGATGTAGTTTATCATCATACCCAGGACGGGTTAAGTAGAGAGAACAATAAAATAACAAAAATTAAGAAGGCAGAAGATAACGATTGACATTGCATTTAAATTTTTGAAGATCAAAGGTAATAAAGCCACTAGGGTGCAAGGGAGTCACCGAGTGATAGAGAATATGAGAAAAACTACTGTTAAGAAGAAAGAACAATAAAAGAACAAAAATTAAGAAGACAGAAGATAACGATTGACATTGCATTTAAATTTTTGAAGATCAAAGTTGACTGTGAAGCTAGACGCCGGAAGAGAGTTCCACAATTGAGAAGTGCGATAGAAGAAACTGTTAGCATAGAAGTTATGATTATTACATCTAGCCATTTCAATTGTAAAATGGTGAGACCTTTCCGCCAATCTAGTACTGCGCTTAAATTCATAAAGTCTAGGTACCATCGGAACAATTACCATGAAAATATTTACAGAAAAGTCGGAATGAAACTACGTTACGGAAAAGTGAGTGAAGCCGGGATTTCCTGTATCATTGTCGATTTTTCTTTGGATTTTATCGAGGATCTCTATATAGCAAGAACACCAGACCATATATAGCAGGAATGTTTCAAGCAAGGACGAACGGTAGACTTGTAAATATTCAGCATTCATTGACCGAGCAGCCAGTGCTACTTTCGGTTAAAATTCATGAAATTTTTCTATTAAAACAAACTTTTCAGGAGAATAGGTTTTTCAAGTCCATTAAGTGTTATCGATCTTTCCAATACTGATAGAGGTTTCCTTTCTAAATTAGAAGGAGTGTGTATTGTCAACATCTTGATTATGTCATTATTTTCTCTTTGAGTTACATGTGTTATCCATTTTAGCTGTTACTAGCAGTAGAGTCCGGCGTTGCCCGGGGATGTAACAGTAAGAGATAGATCAAGTATCGACCATCATAAAGACTGAAAAATAAAATTGACAAAGATTATTAAGGTTGATGGACACGCATGTCTTAATTAGTTTTTTTTGTTTTTTTTTTACGAGTTAGTCAAACCCAAACTCAAACAAAAACATTGTTTTCAATCGTTATGAGTCTACCGATTGAATAGAACTTTATTATAAACAATTGTCTTGTAAATGGAATTTTTAAAGCATTCTGAATGTAAAAATAAAGAAAAAAGTGTGCAAGACAATAAGAAACACTACCTGCCAAAAAAAAAAAAAAAAAAAGTGAAGTTTTGTTGAAATCGGTTGAAAAATGTAGGAAATCCGATTCCTTATTTATATAAGGAATCGGATTTCCTACATTTTTCAACACACGCACGCAAACACGCACGCAAACAACCTGGGTTTTATAATAAGTATAACTCGATATGAGTTGCTTCCCCTTTCATTCTGGCAATAGAATCGTGTTTTATCGTGTTTTCAAATTGATTTCGTGCAAAAACAATTTCCAATTTTTGGCGCTGTCAGAACCACCGCAAGGTAATTTTATGCAGTCTTGTGAAGTTTTATTGAAATCGGTTGAAAAATGTAGGAAATCCGATCCAATATATAAACACACACACACACACACACACACACACACACACACACACACACACACACACACACACAATCTGCGTTTTATAATAAGTAAGATTACTCTTTCCAGTACTGGTTGGGGTTTCCTTCCTAACCTTTTGTTTGAAGTAGAGTGGAATGTCAACGTCTTGTTAATGTCATTATTTTCTCAGAGTTACAAGTGCTATCCTTTTTAGCTGTTATTACTCTTTCCAGTACAGGTTAGGATTTCCTTTCTAACCTCTTCTTAGAAGTAGTGTGGATTGTCATCATGTGCTATCCGTTTTAGTTGTCGCTGCTGTTGAAAGTCCTCAAGTATTTGGTACTGTTCTTTGTGATTCTGTAGGTTCATAGAATGATGGTCCTCTCTAAGATTTACAGGCTTTATTCGCTTAAAGCCAGTTTTTAATCATTGATTTGACAAAGTGGTTGTATACAACTGACAGTTTAGATATTTCTGAATCGTGATTTATGTCTGAATTTCTTGAATGAGGAGTTATTATTGACACTGTTTATATTCGAACTATTGTCCTCCTTGTTGTATCAGTTGTATATCGATCCTGGTAACCCACACTGAATTCCTAACAGAATCCCTTATTTAATCTACAGGGGTAAACGGTTCTCGTTCCACCGCCCATGTCTCGGGAGATTTCGTCTAGTTCTTATTTTTTAGTACTGCTTAGTTATTGCTCGCCCTGTTCCCATCGAATCCATCTGCCCGGTCCAGGGATTGAACTCACAATTACTATGCTAACCACCGCTTTAATCCACCAGGCTATTGTCTCGTAGGTTACTTGGATCAATATATACCCGATGAAAGCCGGAAAGTACAACGGTCGAAATGTTATAATAAAAATAAAGATGAGGAATGTCCGTATGTAAATCGTACAAATAAATTCTAAACGAGTTATGCGCCATGCATGACATTCATATTGATACCTGGCATTGGAATAGCGAAAGATGTATTCCAGAAACTAAGCAAAGTATTAAGAGACAGGAAAATTTAATAGATAATATCATACTGTCAGTTCCCTAACTGACCCTAACGCATATAATCGGAACGAATCCTACACATACCGCCATATATCCTACACTGATCCTCATACCAGGAACCCAACCGGCCTCTCATCGTTCTAAATTCATCTTATGTTTTCCCTTCTATTTTATTCTAATTTTCTTATATGTAACGTCTCCGCCTAGACTCTGTCATTTTATTTGCTATTTATCTATTCTTGCTTGGGATTGAGTTTCCGGTTCCTTCTAAAGTCTGCGTTAACTCTATACTTTTAACGTCTCCGCCTGAACTCCAAAATTTTATTCAATAATTATTATTATTATTTTCCTCTCCTAATAGAAGTAAGTAGGTTTGCCTATTGTTGGGTTCACACTCCTTCCTGGTTCAAATCTATACTTCTAACGTCTCAGCCTGAACTCTGAAATTTTATTCAATAATTTTATTCATTATTACTTTTTTCCTTCCTTCCCTCCCAACAGGAGTAGATAGATTTGCCATCGTTCAGTTCACACCACTTCCCAGTCTTTTTGAACAGGAGTAGATTTATTTATTTCCTTTTAGTTTTTCGTGTTTTAGACTGTGATCTGGTAAAGTTGGGTTCAATTATACTTTTAAAATCTCTGGCTGAGCCTCTGGTTCAAATCGTTATTCATTATGTTCTTCTTCTTTCCCAACGTCCTTCCATCCAGCTCACAAACCTCCCTGGTTTTTGAACAGGAGTTGAAATTTTATTTAACGTCTCAATAATTATTTATTCATTATTACTTTTTTCCTTCCTTCCCTCCCAACAGGAGTAGATAGATTTGCCTATCGTTCAGTTCACACCACTTCCCAGTCTTTTGAACAGGAGTAGAGATTTATTCCTTGTTTCGTGTTTAGGACTGTTCCTTCCAAACCATTTTTTCATTCTGATTCCGGTTCCTTCTAAAGTCTCTTGGGTCTTTGTATTGGTGAAAAATATTATTAAAAAAATGTTGCAACTCATAGATATACTTTTAACTAAAATGTGTCTCTGGCTGAGCTCTGAAATTTTAGTCACTAATTATTCATTTATGTTCTTCTTCTTTCCCAATAGAAGGAAATAGTTTCGCACTCCATCCAGCCCAACAAAAGGTCCTCCCCAGGTTTTTGTTCGTTGCAAATAACTTAATTCCTTCTTAATATATACGAACAGGAGTTGAGGTTTATCCCCCCAGTGTTTTACCTGTTTAGGACTGTGTTTAAAAGAACAAGAATTAAGTAGACAGAAGATAAATAAACATTCCTTCTAAAGTCTGACCTTTTACTTCCATACTCTACTTTTAACGTCTCTCGCCTGAATTCTGAAATAATTCACTAATTATTTTCCCACTTCCAATAAGAGTAGATAGGTTCGCCTATTGTCCAGTTCAAAATGTATTACTTTTTTGCGTGTATCCACGGCCTTTTTCAACAGGAGTCTTTCAGAAGTTTATCCCTTGTTTCGAACTTTACGTTTAGGGTACTGGTTGGTTCCGGTTCTTTCAAAGGCAACTACTTCGGAATTCTATATGTATCGAAAGATTCGCTAACGTCTCTAACTGAGCTTGCTGAAAAAAGGAATTTTAAATTTACTAAGATTAACAAAATTCAAAAAGAAACAAATTTCAAATTTTTTTCTCCTCAATAGGAGTAGATAGGTTCGCCTATCGTCCGGTTCACCCCCCTATCCAATCTTTTGAAGACGAGTATAGCTTTATCCTTCTTTCTCCGTTTAAGATCGGGTTTCTGGTTCCTTCCAAACTCTTTTCATTCTGTTTCACTCTTAGTAACTCCTTGCTTGGGGCGAATTGATTAAAAAAAACAAAAAAACAATACTACACAATAACCCTCTACTTTGAGTGGCTCTTGGGTCTTGTATTGGTGAACATTAGTAAAAAAAAATGTTGCACAATTTTTGCATAGATGAATAATAGATTTAACTTAATAGAGCTGTGTCTCTTCCGACCCCTGTCAAGAAAACCGTGGGGAGAAGACGTGAGTCACGAGAAAGTTTGTCCCTTACCTTGGCCGTGATTTCGTTTAATTCCGGTATGACGGTAAAGCAAAATTCTGTTTCACGATTGATTGTCCCCTTTTCGGCGCATTCATCCGGATCTGTTAATTTCATTTGGGCTTCGTGCAATGTATTTGTACCAACGTGTTGATATTGATCTAAGAAAACAAAATAATTCGACACACGGACATAATGATAATGAAAAGAAAAAAAAATGAATGTCATTCTACATCGCCCAACAAAAGGTCATAACATTTGCATGAGAACTGACAAAAGATTTATTTCATCTGTCAGGCACCGTCTTTGTCTTCAACAACTTAATTCCTTCTTAATATATACGAAAGACTGATGGAAGGATCTTTCTTTCCTTTTTCTTCCGCAGGTCACGTGAACCAACAAACATTTCTCCAAATCAATTGTTTTTTGTTTAATCATTTCACCCCAAGCACGGCAATTTTCTTTTTTAGCCACTAAGACACAAGGTGTTACTAAGGTCACAACCCAAAGACAACGTTAATTTCATTTATTGTTCCCCAAAGAAATTTCTTTGAATGAGTTTTCCATGATATTAATGACTTTCGAAAATCTGAAAAATATATTATTAAGGAGAGAACTATAAAAGAACAAGAATTAAGTAGACAGAAGATAACGATTGATATTGCATTTAATTTTTTGATGATCAAAGTTGACAAGTAAGCAAGAAGCCGGAAGAGGGTTCTACAAGTGAGAATGCAATGAAATGCGATGACCATTTTACCAATGAAGCTCTGTTGAGAAAAAACCTGCTGATATACTGGATCACTGTTTGGTGTGCCAGCTCCTCGGCAGCAGATGCCTCCGAATGATTAGAGATGTTGCCCTGAAAATAATCGGTTGCTCTCTTACCCTCTTTGGAAGACATTTCTAATTCTCGTTGTCGCAAAAGAGGGGAAAGCATAAAGAAAGACGGCATGCATCGCAGGTATCACTTGTTTGAACTGTTACCCCCAGGACGACGTTTTAGTTCTAGGACAAAGCGCTTGAGGGGGGAAGCTTTTTTTCTAGGGCTCTACGTAAAATGAACCCTGCTACACACTGAAAATTTTCAACGTATTTTAAATGTATTACATTTCTTTATTCGATGCTGTGAGTGTTTTTTTTTCTTGCGTGTATGTGATTGTGTGTGTGGTTCGTTGCACTTGGGGTCTGCTCTCCAATTTCATTACGTATTGCAGGAGTCTCGGGATAACGGTTTGGATTGAGGAATCGGAGAGTCAAGTTTGAATTCCAGTCGAACTTACGTACTAATACCCTTGGGAAAGGTATGAATCCTCTTCTTCTCCCCCCAGCTATTGGTAAATAGCAGGATAGACCGGGTTCTATAGCCTTGGATGGCAACTGGTCTACTGCAATTAGAAATGGCAACTTACTGCGGGAAAAAAATCTGCCTCCTTAGTCATGTATCGAAAGATACATGATCGCTTAAGCGTGTATTACGCATGGCGCATAACTGACCGATTGCACAGTGACAAAAAGGAATAAATAAACAAATAAAATAAATATGCTATGTATCTACAGATTCCCAACAAAATTCAAAAGAAACAAATTTCAAATAAAAATCTGCAATATTATCTGTCCTGATCGGGTATCTCAGCTTCAATCACTTTCCAACTGCTGCAACGTAGCTTACCGATACAATTTCTATAAATATTTTTATGACGATTGCTCTGGCGAACTTTTCTCTTTGAAAATATTCATTGGGGTTTCATTTTTAAAAGTTATTTTTTTTTGTTCCCCATCCCCACAGACAAATTGTACATATGGGAACTAGTTAGGACTTCATAGAGACTTTGAGGTATTATGGTGACTGTAGTAAGAATGGTAAGTAAGAATTTGGTTTAAGGAATACTGTGGCATGTTTGTGCCAGTAATTGTGACTAAGTTTAAGATAAGACAGATTGAAGATCAGCCTTCCCCCTCTTGACTTTGTGCCACATTTTTGTATTATGTAAAATAAATATTACTTTCCTCTTCGGTACTTCGACACTTCATGAATTTAAATGTAGTAGGAGATTGGTAGCTAGGTAATGATGAAACTGTAACCGTAAGTTCTATGCTAACAGTTTCTTCTATCGCACTTCTCACTAGTGAACCTCTTTCCCGGCTTCCTGCTTTCTTTCTTTTTGCTAATAGTTTTTTTTCTGGAACTCTCTTCCGGCTTATAGTTTTCTTGTCAAATATGATCTTCAGAAATTTAAATGCAACATCAATCGTCATCTATCTCCTTGAACCCTGTTCTTTCATAGTTCTCTCATCTCAATAACGTTTTCTTATATTCTTTCATAGTCAGTAATCTCTTGCGTCTTTGCGGCTTTATTGCCTTGCTTGGAGTGAAATGATTTAAAAATACCGATTGTTGGTCACACCGAAAATAGTTTAGTTAATTTAACTTTATATGAACCTGTGTTGGATTATTTAATATAGAATATAAGTCTTATAGGACAAAGGTTAACTGAATTAAATATGAACTGGATTAATATGTAGCTAGATATAGGTTAAGTTTATACTTGAGCCGAGCGAAAGCCATAGTCCCACTTCACGCTTGACTCAAAAGGTAGACATAAGTCCGACTTATACTTGAGCCAAAGAGTAGACATGTTCGACTCATACTTGTCAAAACAGTATAATATCCGAATTCAAATGTAGAAATATATCCAGTTTATACTTGAGTCAACTGGGTTGATGTTGACCTAGTTTATACTTGCGTCAAAACGTAAACATTGACAATTTTTATTTGTCAATCTTTTCTTGTCAGTTCACTGATGAATGAATAATTATGCTGTAACGTAGGTAAAGATTACTGGATAAGAATAAACAAAAGGAAAGTTGGAGATGAAACGATAATATTTATAACAGAAACAACACACAAGATTTGCCAGTGGCGTGTAGTAAGTAATCAACTGATAGTGGTGAGCTACAAGTGAATCAAAAATTTCATTTCTATTGTTCCAATCCAATGACTACCACACAGTATATTCTACTGTATTTATATACATTTTCCGGGACCCACGCTTCTTTTATAACCCATTATAGTCCATAAATTACAAAAACAAAATAAAAAAAGGGTAAAACCTTTATATCTATTTACGTTTTTAAAAAAAAAAATAACAACAAATTAAATTAAATCTTATTTAGAATATTAAAGGTGAAAATTTCAGATCAAAATTTATTCAGTATCTATGCATTTTATTGCATTTGTAGAAGAAAGAGAAAAAAGAAAGAAATTAGCAAGCCTACGCGTATTTCCTTTTGATATAAAATGAGGAAAAGAAATTGTTCAGAGAAGAGTACATGAAGTCATGTGAAAGGTTTCGTTTCTGTTCCTCGCGACCAGCATTGAAGTTCTCGCCAGTGTAAAATTATTCACCAATTATATTATCGGCCTCTAAATCGCTTGCAGCACTTCAAATAACATTCTCTCAGCAATCCAAGTAAGTATTTCCAACTATCTCTCTCCATTTACTTTTGAATGTATGCAACCATATATCCCTCCTGTGAGCAACAAACTCTCTTACCTTTCTCTTAAATATTTTTGAATATTATTTTGTCAGATCATTTAATCTGTTGTATGAATGTTTCCTCTTTATGTCAAATCGTTAAAACTACAGACTTTCAAAATTTCTGATTTATTTTCCTGAAATCAGCTACTGACACAACTTCAAGCGCGTAAATTCGCGAATAAGTTCCTTATCTTGTTTGGTTAAAATAACCCGTGTGTTTCCTCGTCATTATCATCCTTCATTAATCTTCTTGGCGTGGGTAAATCAACTGTTCATTTTAACCCTTAACCCCAACGCTAACTTAGGTTCTAATACAATTTGGGAAAGGTATGAATCCAACTCGTCTGCCTTCAGCTATGATTAAATACTAGCTGGCAACCAGTCTAAGAGAAGGAAAACTCTGAATTCAAAACTGTATGTTGCCCTGGCGAAACACATATTATACAGCTAAGGAAATGATCGTCCGCATTGACTCATTGATCTCGACTCTTTTCCACGCCATTATCATCCTTCATTAATCTTCTTGGTGTGGTTAAATCAATTGTTCATTTTAACCCCTGATCCCCACGTCATTAAAAAAAAAAAAAATTCCACACAAGGATCGGTCTTCCCAGCTACCAAAAACGTGGGAATTGAGGAAGGGTGAGTATAGCATACTTGAGAAGTAGAAATAGCCGACGACTGGGAGTGCCAAGAACCGAATCGACCTATGTAAATATATAAATGGATACTTACCTAAACTTCCCCAGCCTGCTATTTTGCAAATTATCCCGACTTGGAAGACGTCATCGCTCTGCGCCATTTTGGCGATCTCTACAGTTTTTGACAATTCCACGGCCTTTGGAATTTTTATTAAAGCGATATCATCAGCTGAAGAAAAAAAGAAAGGCATTGTTCACGTGACCTGTGACGTGATCGTTGATTGGTTGCTTGGTAGGGAGGTCGATTTTACGATATGTAGAAGCTATTTTCAACCTACAGCGAGGGATTTCTGAGAAAACGGGAAATTCTACCAAGATCCATCATTGGCGGCCGCAGTCTTACCAACATAAGATACGCAGATGACACAGTGCTGATAGCAGACACAGAAAAGAAATTAGCAAAAACCTCCTACAGAAGGTAGCGAAGGAGAGCGAGAAGAAGGGACTAAGCATAAACTACAAGAAGACAGAATTCATGGTCATCAGTAAAAAGATGAGGCCGAAATACGATTTACAGGACGGGGACACTAAAATCAAACAGGTGCGAAAATTGAAATATCTGGGTAATGTTCTGACAGAGGATGGTAAGTGCGACGCTGAGATCCGAAGACATACTGATTTTCTAAGCGTAGCTTAGATGTGGCACAAGGCCGAAAGTATGGAACACCCAGTGAGGATCGAACTCACTCTCCAGTTGTAACTGTTTTAGCAAGACAAGATTGCTAACCAAGATGTCCAGAGATCCGAACACATATTGGGATGGCCAAAGACCCATTCCAAAATCTAGGCAGAGTATTACGAGACAGGAGGATTTCCTTTTTAACAAAGAAAAGAGTACTAAACTGCTACGTGATATCTGTCCTCCTTTACGGCAGCAAATGTTGGACGGTCTCCTCAAAGATGGAGAGGAGGCTCGAGGCAACGGAAGTATGGTTCTACAGAAGGATGCTAAGGATATTATGAACCGAACATGTGAGCAACAATGAGGTTTTGGAGAGGATGCAAACAAAGAGGAAACATACTTAACATTAAGAAGAGGCAGCTGAAATTTCTGGACACGTAATGAGAAAGAAGGGCTTGGAAAATCTGATACTCACAGGGCGGATAGAGGGAAAGATGGACAAGGGGAAGCAACACGTGACATACTTAACGGGCTTGAGCAAGTGGATGGCAGAACAGGGTCTGGGAGAAGTAGCAAAAAGACAAAACTTACTGAGAGCTACAAGGGATAGGAGGAAGTGGAGAGCCATGATCACCTACGTTCTGAATTTTTTATTTTTAAAAAAACAATGCTCAATACACAAGTAGAGCTTAGATTATAATAATTAAAAAAAAATGATCCCATCGCTACACAGGAATTACCATGTTTCGAAAACTGAAGTTAAAAACTTCCAATTCAATTGTAGAAATTAAATTAAATTAAATATATATACCCGGTGTAACAGCAAATTTATCCAAATCGTGTAACAGCAAAACTGTCCAATTGTTAGATTAAGCTCTCAACCATCGTATCTCAGATATGATTAAATATATCTTACTGGAATTCTCAGTGGATTTTATAACACTATTGGACTCTACTTTGAGCATTAAGAATGTATAATTACTCTCCATACTTAACAGAAGAGTCGTGATGAAATCGATCATAAACGAAAATGACATGTTTATCATTAATTAATCACAGCTAAGGATAGGAAGCTCATGAAGGATTGAAATAAAGTTCATATATATATATATATATATATATATATATATATATATATATTTCAGGATCATTTTCCAACTTATTCAAGATGATCTTCGCCCTCTATAACCTTCTTACCTTCTGTCCTGCGGTAGCAAGTTGCCTCACACATTTCACGTACGACTTCATTTTCAAGTCTTTTTTCACTGCTCTTCGGACTGTCATAGATGAAACTCCTCTCTTACACGCCAAAAATCTTATGTATTGAGTTGGATCTTTTCTAATTAATCTCCTTAGTTGAAATGATGATCGCTCTTCTTGTTGTGAGTCCCTGATCCAGTTTTCCTCTCTTCTCTCTCTTTTTTTTTTTTAATCTATTCACCGTTCTCTTGATGGTTCTTGAATGGAATTTGAAGATGGAATCCAGAGTATGAAGGTTGGTACCATTACTGAAGGACTGAATGATCTTTTCCTCTCACCATTGTTCAGTTGGGAAGACAGTGCACAAAACGATTTTAACTTGTTCTCTTTCTAGCTGAATAACTCAAAGGGTTTTTCAGTGATTCTTACGGCAAATGGCGTCAAAATGGCTAAACGTCTTATCAGAAAACCTGGAAGAAAGAAACTCAATTAGTTTAGTGGTTTTATTTATTTATTTATTTTTTTTAGATATTAAACACTTTGTGGGATGAACAATTATAACATGCTGTTGCACGATTTGGACAATTTTGCTGGTACACCCGGTATATGTGCGTGTGTGTGTGTATGTGGTGAGAGAAAAAGAGAGAGAAGAAGGAAGAAAACGTATTACTTCTCTCACTGACATTTCCACTGAAGCCCGGGTGTCGGAAGAAATCCTCTGTTCTCAAGTGGTAGAGAGTGCCGTCTGTAATGACTGTGTCCCCGATATATGCTGACGTTAGCAGCGATCTCCTGACAAAGACAAAAAAGAAGAAACAATCCCCAAATCCATACGACAGGCTAATTTAACGTTGCAATAAGGAGCAGTTTTGTACATCTCAGAAAACTAATCCCTCTAGATTGGCCTTGTGCCATTCTAAGCTAAACTTTTTAATTATGAATATATCGCCCGTGTCCAGTCGGCATTTTTCTTTTCTAAGTTAACCTTTGTAAACGTAAGTTTATCGCTTCCCCGGTTGTCGTTGTACAGTGACAACCTAAGCTTTGTAAATGTTAATATAAGCGCACTTCAACCGTTAGCCTTGTGCCGTATTAAGCTAAGCTTTGTAAATCGCGAGGATTTGCATATTACATGTTTTTCCATTCGGGTTAAATCAAAGTTAATAGAAACAGCCAAGATGAGGACACTCGTCCAAATAGATTAATGTATAACAATGATAATTCCTCATCTGAGAAATTCAAAGAGAAACTTAAAGGCTCATCTTTTGTCTTGGATTCAAACCTTCAAAGTTAATAGAAAGATGAGGACACTCGTCCAAATAGATTAATGTATAATAGTAAATATACTTTCGTATGTCCGATATTCCGATAGAAAAAAAGTTTCGTTTTAATAATTTTTCCTTAATATTTTTGTACACTACGGTACATAATACTTACAGACAGTGAGCTGCTGTTAGAATGAATTTGGTGGTAATCAAAGTTCCCGTGCATCGTTTGCCATCTCCTTTGAGCCCAACTAAAGATGGGTATTCTCTGATTGACGCCCTCCGTCCGATGATTGTATAGCTGCCAAAAGTTCCTGCAATCGATTTAGAAAACCTATTATAAAGAAAACAAGTCTTTAAATGAAAGCTAAAGGATTAAATTTACTATACCCGCTAAGCAAAATATTTTGTTGTATGTCAGACAGAAATTATATTGATTGGAATAGACTTGTATTTTTTTGCAGTAAAATCGATAACGTCAGCCATTTTTTAGACATTTGTAAACAAAACTTAATTTTCCGTTTTAAAAATCTTGCAAAAATAAAATATATATTTCTGAAATGTTATTTGAAGAAAATTAGCAAATTTAAAGTTAATCTGATTTGAAACAAATACTTACAGTATAAAATACTGTATGCAAGCATTTCCTTACTACGGGTCTTGTTTTTCTAAAGTGTTAATCGATTTATTGACGGCAGATTGACCGCGGAACGTGTTCATAGTTAATTATGGTGTAGCAGACGATACATTTCATGAGGGTTTTGTTTTTTTGTTTTTTGTAAGGTGGGGATAACCCTTAAAACATGTGAGATTTTAAGAATAGATTTATCGGTTTGTACATCCATACTTCAGAAATTCTGCATCTATATAGATATATAAAAAGAAATCGAAAATCTTTTTAAAAGTCGGAGTCTTCAGATCGTAATAGGCTTTAAAATATATGATTAGTAAACGTAGTTTTACTTAACAATAATCCCTAAGAATTGTCTAATCGAAATTGAACTTTAAAAGATTCAAAATCTTTATAAATTATTTAATTTTAAATTGTAAAAAATTGTAAAAAATGAAAACAAATCTTGTAAAAATTCATTTTTCATCGAATTTTTTTTTATTCAGACAATATTATCTTTAAATAAATTTTTTGTCCGCCCGATGAGCTGGAGCACGATCCAAGTAAACCTTCTGAACTTTTTTTTTTGTCGCAGTTCCGACGCTTATTCTCTTTCCGAAATTCATAGAGCAATAATATGGCGAAAGTGCAACTTCTTCATCCTCCATCTTCAAGGCATTCATTTGTGAACAAAATGTCTGATTCGCAACTGAACGATACAAGGTTTCAATCTATAACACACAGCTGGGAGAAGAAGTGGTCGATTCATACCTTTCCCAAGGGTATTTGCGAATATAACGAACCCAACCGGAATTGGAACTCTGCTCTCCGATTAATAATTCGGTGTCATTGTCCATGACCCCAAATGAACAACCAAGCTTACAGAACCTGTTATTGTCGAATTTTCTCCCATCTAGGTACTGACCAAGTTAGAAGTTGCTTAACTTCGGTGATAGTACGGGAACTGGTGTTTTGACGTGATATGGCCGTAAACCTCCATATATCCAGGTATTATGTATAAATAGCAAGTCGCTAGGGGTGTGGTTGATCGTTTAGGTCAAAATCACCTTTGACGAAATCAGCCAAACCACTTTTTTGTCCGTCCGAAGAGCGGGAATACGATTCAAGTAAACGTTCTGAACGTTTTTTTTTTTTTTTTTGTCGCAATTCCGTCGTTTATTCCCTTTCAGAAATTCATGGAACATAATATGGGGGATGGGCAAGTTTTCATCCTCCATCTTTAAGGCATTCATTTGTGGACAAAACGTCCACATTCAACAAAATCTGACTGGAAACTGAACGATGCAAGGTTTCATTCTAAAACACACCAGGAATCGGTCGAGCCTGATCAGTACCTAAATGGATGACCGCTTGGGAATACCAGGTGATGTAAGCTTGGATGTGTCGGTTGTGTAATGGATAACGGCTCGGAATTAGAAAACTATGTTTTCATTACCCTTGGATCATGTTTTCATCGCGATGACTTTTTAGCGTTTTCGTGGAGGTCCCTACTGTACAGAGTCAAATTTTTGTCATTTAAATTATTAATTCAATTGAAGGGTGTTCCATTTTAATGCTTCAATCTTCTGTAAGGTTTGTTTTGTCACATGATGTCTTGCGTTTTCGGGGTGGAACATGGCACCTCTCTGATTTGACAAAATCGTCCGTTTTTCTTGAACTCAAGTTTCTTCAAATGACGAAAGGCAGTCCATCGATTTTCAAACTCTTAGCAATCTCTTCCATCAAAATCTTCAGTTTGTTCTCCATGATAGCAATTAGAGAGTCTTAATCGACGTCGGAAGGTCGGTAAGTGTGTGGTTGATCGTTTAGGTCAAAATCCCCTCTGGCGAAATCAGCCAAACCACTTTTTTGTCCGTCCGAAGAGCGGGAACACGATCCAAATAAACGTTCTGAATGGTTTTGTCACACTTCTGTCGCTTATTCCCTTTCAGAAATTCCTGTAGCATAAAATGGCGGATGGACAACTTCATCCCCCATCTTTAAGGCATTCATTTGTGGACAAAACGTCCACATTCAACAAAATCTGACTCGAAACGATGAAAAGTTTCAATCTAGAACACCAGAAATCGGTGCAAAAAAAACAAAACAAACGCCAGTATCAAGTTGCAGTCATATTATATTAACAATGAAAATCAGACATAAACTTTTGCAATGATCTGATAGCTTTTTGCATAAAATGTAGGTCGGGATATTTCTATTCTGCACAATTCAGCCGAATTCTACGAGGCTTCCGGCCATATCACGGTGAAATACTGGTTTTCGTAAGATCACCAAAGTTAAGCAACGTCAAGACTGGTCACTACGTAAATGGCTGACCGTTTAGAAATACCAAGTGTTTTTTTTTTAGTAATTTTAATTTTTTTTAGTTTTTTAATGACGCCAATTCAGCCGGGTTTCGTACCTAGCTAGAGGCAAAAGACGTCTAGTCACACTGATGAGTTGTGATACAGCGAAACAGTCTGTCTGTGGAAGACAATACATACATATATATATATATATATACATATTTTGGAATCCAAAAAAAATTTCGCTTGAAGATTGAACAGAGCTTGGTACTTTAATTCAATTTAATTCAAATAATTATATTGAAGTTTTCGGCTCTTGTTTTGAAACATGAGAACTCTTATGTAGCGTTGGAATCATATTTTTAAATAAATAATTATATTTAGACTCTACTTTTGTATCGAGCACTGTTTTTTAAAAATAATAACCAAAATACTAAAGAACTTTGGATTATTTACCTAACGAGTTCTTTTTCCTATTTTCTATATATTTTTTACACACACACACACACACACACACACACACACACACACACACACACACACACACACACATATATATATATATATATATATATATATATATATATATATATATATATATATATATAACAAAACATCGTACGGCCTTTTTCTCGGTATATTTATCATGAAGGCAAAAAACAGAGAATGGATAAGAAGGAAGTTATACTCAGGCAACATCTTTTCAAGAACAGCTACTTTGTGGAACGAACTCCCGAGGGGATGCTTTCGCAATAACCACAATCCTAGCTTCGTCATGTCTAGGATTAATCTATATCTTTCCTACATCATCCGCCATAAACTGCACTTCTTTTTTCAACTTCTGATCATACAATAACTTAATTCGGTAAGCCACTACATTGAGTGGTTCTTGGGCCTCGTATTGGGTGAATATTAGTAAGAAAAAAAAAAGAATAGAAATAAAATAACAGAATTGCAATTTTGATACACTTCAGCTTCACAGATAGATTTAGTGACACAGATAGATTTAGTGTATCTGACATTTTTTGTTTCTTTTCCACTTTTTCTCTTGAAATCCTCTAGTTTTATGGGACGAAAACAACAATGAACATAAATCAGAGATACGCATGCGCACCAGAAACAGCCACTTATTTTCTTTATTATTATTGGTTAGTTATATCTTTAACGATTTTTCTCGTCGAGAATCATTGCTGTCGAAGGTCATTAAGAACGGGAAAAAATCAATCGTTTATTCTTCTGATTGTCTATTCTTTATTTTTTCATTTTAATTTTTTATGTTTAAAAACAAAACTTTCTGCAAGAAATGAGCCGTCGGTTTTATTATTGGATCATCCTTAACCTCACGTGCCACTGATTGCCAACTAGTCTACGCTGTAGTTTTTAGTTGAGTTTATATAATCCGTGACATTAAACAAGTACGTAAAAACATTCATTCACTTTATTAATTACCGTATATACTCGCGCATCATGCGACTTTTGAAGAGCTAATTTTGAAGCTAATTTTAAGAGGGTCGCATCATACACTAGATATAAAATTAGCGTGTGTACTGCTGGTCCTGGCTACGCCGTTGACGAAACTACATATCTATTTACTGTAGTCAAATTAGCTTCAAAATTAGGTCTTCAAAGGTTGCATGATATGTGAGCATATACGATACTTTTAGTTTAAAATATTATAGAAAAATATTTTTTAACACAGTGGTAGATGTTTTTTATGTTTTGACATTATCATTATCTTTATTCTTTTCCATATTAGTACGAAGATGAGAGAATAAATAGTCTTCCAAATTATGAACCAGTGTTTCTCAGCCTTTTTTGTCCAATGCACCCTTTTCATCATAAGTCAGAATTATCTTCCACTTTACAAGACTGTACGACTCAAAAGGTTCAATTCAAATAATATGCATATATTATTGAAAACCTTTATTCTTTTTCCATATTAGTACGAAGGTGAGAGAATAAATAGTCTTCCAAATTATAATCCAGTGTTTCTTAGCCTTTTTTGTTCAATGCACCCTTTTCATCATAAGTCAGAATTATCTCCCCCTTTCCAAGACTGTACGACTCAAAAGGTTCAATCCAAATAATATGCATATATTATTGAAAATCTTCATTCGTTTCCATATTGGAACAAATACATTTACATGGATTATTTTACAGAGGAATTTTACAAATTTTATAGCAATACAAAATATTGATGGATTTTTTTAAAACTTAAATACATGTACAGTAATTTGTTTTAATTCTTAACTAATAATTAATTAAATAAACCGAAGCTTACTTCAATAAACAAAAAAGTTCAATAGAATGGGCAGGGTATTGTAATTTAAAAAAAAAAAACAAGAAAAAGTAAAAGATTCGCCTCTTAAACCCTGAGACTCCCCACCCTCTTCCGAGAAAAGAAATTCTCTTTGTACTAAAGAATCTATAAATTTTTCCTGGAAATTATTCTACTATAAAATGCATTGCAAATTATTTATTAAAGAAATGCATTAAAACTTATTTACTATGCAAGTTATAAAAATTGTTATCGTACTAAAAAATTCGTTGCGAAAAATCACTTTAAAAAATCGCCGAAAACAATCGCAGTAATGAAAATTTGGAAATCCAAAATTTCAGGATTGCATGTCGGAATGTTTTTAATTTGCTCACGGAGTCGGCCTGATGCCAAAATGGTATATGTTGTGCTATGGCCTCTAGGAGTAAAATTGAAAAGGTGTGACACACTGACATTCGCATTTATTTATATAGAAGATAAGATTTTTAAAAGTTAGAGAGTTGTGTTCCTTCAATTGAAAAAGTGTGACACACGGAGATTTTTGCATTTATCATGTAGATATAGAAAAGTTTCGCCGCTGATGTGTTTTTTGTGGTTTTACTGATGAAGTTTGAGTATGCCATAGACCGAACATGTGAGAAATTAGAGAAATAGGAACCACAGAGAAACTGTTGCTAACAACCAGGAAGAGACAGTTGAAATTTTGAGGACACATAATGAGGAAATTAGGTTTGGAAAATTTAACCCTCACAGGACGCATCGAAAGATACAGAATCATAGTAAAGCAGTGTTTTGGCAAGTTTGAACAATTCTATGGCGGAACAAGTGCCACAAATGCAAATAAAAAAAAGGGTCATTAAAGAAGTAGTTACTACTGAAAGCAGCAAAGGAAGCTGTGGAGAACCATACCCGTCCACGTCGGGAAAGGACATGGCACAGACAGATAGATAGATAAATTGTTGCTACGAAGTTTACTTACCTTGATTTGCGTGCAGAACCGCAAGTCCTTGGCTCCAAAAAATGAAGACGACGAAAAGAAACATTGGCGTTTTTGGGATTGTCGTCTGCTTCTTAAGTTTTTATTTTTAACCTTTGAATTAAGACAGCAGACAGTAAAGATGTTGCTCGAGAAAGACGAAATGAATGACGCTTTGAAAAGAGAATAAAACAATTTTATTAAAATACAGAGCAGAAAAAAAAGAAAGAAAAATGAAATAAGGAAAAAACAAAAACAAAAACAAAAAAAACAGGTAAAATATTTCCGGCTTTTAACGAATGATGTTGTTAATGTTGACGACTTGCAATTTATGACGCGGCCATTACCATGGCTCATCTGGTGATGACGTTGATGCGTTTACTATTCATATTGGTATATTTGTATTAGTTTGTTTAGCGGCATATCAACTTATGGTTCATTTAATGCGAAAATTTAATTTTCTTGGGAGCATTAGTAACTTCTTTTATAAAAATGTATTGTTGGTAATTTTTTCTTTTTTTCCTTACATAAATGTATTGCTTGTAGCATTTCTAAACTTTTTTTTACAAAAACGTATTGTTGGAAATTTTTTACTATGAAAATGTATTGCTGGAACCTTTACTTTAAAAATGTATTTCTACACTATCATAGTGTTTTGACCCCATTTCTGGGCTTAACTATTTGCCCATAGCTGGGACCCTAACAGGTGCTATCACTCCGGTTTTGGGTGAACCTGGGAACAACAACAATTAAGAGGTGGTTCTACGCTCCTCAAAACCTTCTGACCAGAGGCATTGCTGCCGGATGTAATTTATCGTCATTTCCAGGATAATGGTATTTATATAAGCTTAAATTGGATCGCCAGCGTTGCGAGTTCATTCCTCAGCTAGTGATGCATATACGCGACCATGTGCTAAGATGATACAGTATTTTCTTGCGTATAATACCAGAAGTTTGAACGAAAATTAAGGGTAAAAAAGGGGTCGTATTATACATCTGTCTATATTTCTGAGATGAGGTATTATGTACACTATTTACATTATTCCGACAATTCTCCTCATCTTTGTCGCCATATTTATTACAACGACCAAGCATAGAAATGAATACAATAAAGGAACCAGTAATAAACAGAAAAAAGCGATAATAAAAAATAAATTTAAAAAAATTGCAATATGAGCTCTGGTAAAATGATAACAGCAAAAATTGCAATATGAGCACTGGTAAAAAAATGATTGCTGAAGACATTAAGTTTATAATACCCAGAAATTCATACACAGGACACATGGCACAGTGGATAAAGGCGTTGGTTAGATCCAGTGATAGGACCCAAAGAGTGTGAGTTCAATACCTGGTTAAGGTGGTGGAGAACTTGGAGAGGGTAAATAACAGGAGATAACTGACATCCATTAGACATGGCCCGTGGAACTAGAACAGTGTACCCAAGTGAGCAAAATAAAGGGTTCATTCCAACCACTTGAAGAAGACCAGCCGAAACGTTGTAATAATTATGGCGACAAAGATGAGGACAATAGTCTGAATAATGTAAATACTGTACATAATACTTCACTTCAGAAATATAGACAGATACTGAAAGGCCGAAACGTTGTAATAAATATGGCGACAAAGATGAGGACAATAGTCCGAATAATGTAAATAGTGTACACAGGTACATGTTATACATATTTATATGTTACTCAGCTTTTAAAACAGCAACATTGCAAATACACTCTATTAGCACCGTAGTAGGCAGGTACTGAAAACAATTGTTTAAAAAAGTTATTTAATATAAGTTATTTAATATGTCGACAATATTTATTCAGTGCTACTATGATATCTACCATTCATTTTCTACTTTCTTTTTTATAAGCATTTTCACCCCAAACAAGGCGGGAGTGCCACTAGCACGCAAGGGGGGTTACAGAGGGTGGAGAGCCAGAGTAAAGAGGCCTGTTTGAGGAAAGGATAAAGAGAAGAACGGAAACAAGATCAAGGCATCAGAAGATGTCGATTGACATTACACTTTGATTAGGGTGAACCTGGGAACAACAGCAATTAATTAATCGGAACATTATCGTTATAATTACACTATATTTATTTATTTGAAGATTATAGTTACCAAGGAATCAAGTAAGAGGAAGAGAATTCCACAGGCGGGAAGTGCGAGAGAAGAAGCTGTTTAAGTAGAAGAGTTGGTTACATTTAACTGTTCCGACAGTGAAAGGGTGGAACCGAGATGCCAGCCTAGTAGGTCGCTTAAATTCATGCAGTCTGGGAACCATCGAAAGTAGCTCGTCGAAACAGTTGCCGTGAAAATATTTGTAGAAGAGACAGAGGGAAGTCACGGCACGTCTGTGAGAAAGCGATTGTAGACTAGATGCCAGACCAGGACCCATCACATTGCATATTCGTCTCTGGATTTTGTCAGGGTTCCTCGAGACGTGCAGCGGAAGCATCAGTCCATATATGACAGCAATATTCCATGCAAGTACGGATGGTTGATTTATAGATTTGAAAGATGGACTCAGACGAGAAAAACTTTCTGGCACGACACAGAGAACCACCTTTCCTCGCTCCCGTGGAATTGGACATCAGCCATTCTGATGGGAGGCTGGGAGGGTTCTCTGTGGTGGGTAAATGAGAGCACTATAGTATGATAGCTACTATTCATTTTCTGCTATGCTGTGATATTTACCAACTGGTGGAAGTATGAAATATGTTAGGGTTTAGGGTTAGGGTTGGGGTTAAAAGCAATGAACAGTGAACTGGTTATTTATTAAAAATCATTAACAATTTTTTTATACATAAAAAAAATCATCAAATAGTGATTTTAATATTTGTAAACTGATTTGATGTCATTAAAAAAACAGTAAACAGGTCATCGTTTTTTCAAATGCTTCGGTATAATTATAATAGCACCGGTTATTTGATATGTCGGTAATATTTGTTCTTTGGTAATCAGCTTTAATTTAACGTCTTGTCGGAGTTAACCTTTTCTTAATTTCCTAATTTTCCACCAAGGCACGCTCTCCCTACACTATAAATACTGGGCGATTTTTTGCCTCGTTCTCTTTTTTTACTTTGCATTTCAGCGGACACATTTAAAAGATGTGATCTCTCACAGAGATTTGCGTTTTGCCCACATGTGGGAAAACGCCATGAAACACACACACACATACACGTACGTACGAACATTCATCAAAATACGAACTCTTTACGTTCACGCACAAACACAAACGTTTGTCCATTGTAAATCTCGTAGTTTAATATGCATATTTGTTTATATATATATATATATATATATATATATATCGGTCTTGTTTGTTTTAATTTTTACATATCTTTGGTTGGACTCAAGTTGAGTCCGCTATATTCTTGTAGTGGACCTTATAATATTCTGTCAGGAGTTACACACGTGTTCTTAATTTAACAACAAAAAACCCACGGTCCGCTACAGTTTTTCGTCTCAGTTTTGCTCACAAGATAAAGTTTGTTTATATTTTGATTTTTGTGTGTTTTCTCTCTTCGTTCTTAATCCTTATCCAAAAAATTTAATAAGTCTTTGGTGCATTGTTCACTAGGAAAAAAAAATGACGAGGCTGAATGTGAATGAATGACTAACCGCGTGACAGTAAAGCATATACCCGGATGTATGACGTTATTTTATAACTGAACATAACGAATGTCGTCTGTTATTTTCACTTAGATAATCGCACTAATGTTGTTCCTTTGGAAATACTTCAGCAGGTGATAAATTCTTCAAAGAGGAATGAACATTAAGGATTACATTAGTTTATGATCTTATTTGAGGTGCGAAAATTAACTAATTTAAAAACAACAGACATAAAAGAGACAGAGAGAAAAACTGTACCGACAGTAGTTTGCGATACGAAAAAATGAAAAAAGAAAATACCATAGAATGAGTTAACCGATTATCGCTCTTCACTCGTCAGAACTCGACCGAGAAATTTGAAATATTGTGCACAAAACCTAAAACTTCACACGTAACAATAATACATTGGAACGGGTATATCTATAGATAGATCGCACTAAGACTGCACAACTAGTCCTTTTGGTTTGCATAAATATGCTTGTCTTGATTTAATGTAAATTGTTTCAAGGACTTTTAAGCGAGCGTCACCATTATCCTGTAGATATACCCGTGTCAATATATTCTCGATAAGTATGCATTTTCATCCGTATGTTTTCCTTTTTCAGCCGGTGTGCATAATATTTTAATTTCCTCGGTCGAGTTCTGACGAATGAGGAGCGATAAGCTGTTAATTTTTGTTTCTTCATTTTTTCTTTTTTTAAAAATAATTTCACCCCAAGCAAGGCAATAAAGCCACTAAGATGCAAGAGATTACTGAGTGAGAAAAAATACGAGAAAAAGAAAAAAAAACATTAAGGCGGGAGAACTGGAATTAAAAGGACAGAAGATAACGGATTAATATAAGATTATTACGTTTTATACAGGGTGCGGCAGAAATACCTCCCACATATACCCCTCCTCCAGAAATATATCCCACATAAAGGTAAGACATTTGTGGTAATGGTGTCATTTATTAAAAATTGGTAACAAGTGGAGAAATGTCATACCCAAAGGTAAAACAAAATAAATAAATAAAAATAAAAAAAATGAAAAAATAAAACATCCACAACTCTTGCGGCATAAGACCCGTATCAGTCCTGCGGCATGAACCGGAGATTTCTCGTTGCTCGTGGGAACAAGCGGAGAAATGTCACTTCGAGACACATACCCAAAGGTGAAAAAAATAAAACACCCACAACTCTTGCGGCAGAAAACCTGTATCTGTCCTGGAACTGGAATTTTCGTTCCTCGTGAACAAGGAGAAATGTCACTTCGAGACACATACCCAAAGGTGAAAAAAATAAAACACCCACAACTCTTGCGGCAGAAAACCCGTATCGGTCCTGCGGCATGAACCGGAGATTTCTCGTTCCTCGTGGGAACAAGCGGAGAAATGTCACTTCGAAACACATACCCAAAGGAAAATCCATTCACAACCCTGGCTGCAGAAGACCCGTATCGGTCCTTGGCAGCTTGAACCTGAGATTTCTCGTTCCATGTAGGAACAAATGGAGAAAGTGCTCCCGTAACTGGGAAAACCAACTCCCTCTCTTTCCACTGCAAAATACCACTATTATGCACTCTCTTTCGATCAAGAATAAAAGCTGTTAAACAGTTATTTCGAGCTATGGATTTGTTCATTCCACTCCATACGCTGTCGATCCCCCGCCCTGTCCACACACAACGGGGAAAAATCTCGACAGCCCTTCCAAAATGAATACAGCACAAAACGGTGTTTACGATGGGAACCCCAAACGCATATAGGTTCAACAACAAAAACACGAAAGGCGAAAGGAATCTTCCCTTGGTAAATTCCCTTCGCCACACCTCAGGCGTCAATGACTGATCCCTACACTTTTAGTGTAATAGATCTGGAACAGAGCATATGACATACCAATTTGGGGATGAAAAGCGTATTTATCCGTGGTGAATATAACATACGGTCGTGTTTAATGTGAGAATTGCACGCGTACAAGGGATCAGTCTCCATCGGCGCTTTCCTAGACGAAATTCTGTTCACGGACGAAAGTCATTTTTAAGAAAAGGACATTCGATTCATAGTTAATAAGGTCAGCTCAGAGATTCAAACCTCAGTTCACAGACGAAGCCACTTCACACATAGGAAAGTCAGACGATAAATAAATGTCAGATCATATAGAATAAAGTCACCTCGTAGATTCAAAAGTCTGTTCATAGATGCGAAAGTCGGTTCATAGACACAAAGATCAGTTCATAGATACTAAAGTCAGTTCCTAGAGACAAAGATGAGTTCACAGATGCCAAAGTCGGTTCATAGATACAATGATCAGTTCACAGATACAAAGATCAATTCATAGATATAAAAGTCGGCTCATAGATACAGAGATTAGTTCATAAGATACTAAGATAAAAGATCTGTTCATTGATATGAAAAGTCGATTCATAGATACAAAGATCATTTCCTATATACAAAGATAAGGAAATGAGAAGATATGTAAAAATAAGGATGTATCCACGGTTGAAAATGTCGATTGGTACACCTTAAACTTTTTACTGAGTCTTTTTTCTTTTTAATTCTAGAAGACCACAGTTTACCGACACGGAAACGATGATTGATGATTTTTCTTTCGTTTTACTTTCTTTTTTCTTTTTTGTTGTTGTTCCTGTTTTTTAAGCGTTTTGTTTTTCTTTGTAGTTGCTGGTCTTTTATAGAGAAAGAAAGCAAGCAACAAAAGAATGGACAACTTATTGAACGAAAGAGAAGTGAAAAAAAAAAACCATGACATAAAATCAATTTATATAATATATTCAAATGAAAAGCATGGCTGACATCCGGCGTAAAAAAAAAACAAAAAAAACAAACAAATCTGTAAACAATATACGACAATATAACACGGGAAGAAAAGAAAAATGAAACACCTGTAGCACATAGATATCTACATGGTTCACACGCTTCACCAGAAAGTAGTTGTAAGCAATCTCATGTCTAGGTCCATTGATAGTGTTATGACATGCCGAATAGTTAGCCTAACAGTCCATTACAAATATAAAAAGATCCATCCTAACTGCGCGCCATCAGAAGTGTTCGGCTGGTAATTTTTCCAACACCTCAAGTTTCATTGGGTAATTGAATGTCGACTATTGTATGGACAGCCAATGATGATCGAACTCGCTACTTAGTTTAAAAAATCAGCCGAACTAACCTCGTTAACCACTACCCCATGCCAAACTCGGTTGGTTGATTCTCTTATACGTCATCTCTGTTTGAGTTATTTAATGTAGAATATTGTGTGGGGCACCCAATGACGATCGACCTCACTATTCAGTTTAAAAAATCAGCCGAACTAGCCTCGTTAACCACTACCCCATGCCAAACTCGGTTGGTCGATTTTCCGACACGATAAACCTCGTTGGGTTATTTAATGTCGAATATTCTATGTGACACCCAATGAGGATCGAACTCACTACTCAGTTGTAAGATCAGCCAATCTAGCCTCGTTAACCATTACACAAAGCCAAATTAGGTTTGTCGATTTTCCGATACATCAACCGTAGTTGGGTGTCGAATATTGCCAGGGGGTGGGGACACAATCAGAATCGAACTCACTACTCAATAGTAAAGGGTTGACAATCTAGCCTTGTTAACCACAACACAGTGCCAAAACTAGGTTGGTCGATTCTCCTACACGTCAACCCTGTTTCGGTTATTTAATGTCGATTATTGTATGGGGAAGCCAATGACGATCGACCTCACTACTCAGTTGTAAAATCAGCCGAGCTAGCCTCGTTGACCATTACCCAATGCCAAATAAACTTGGTCGATTCTCGAGGATACGGCACACGAAGAAGTTAACGGTTAAAACAAGATGATCCTATATTGTTAAAACACTTTATGGATAATCCAAGAATTGTTAGAGTGAATAAGTTTGATGTATTGATCTTGTTTTAAATCATCGTTTAGCAGACAATTATTTTTAGGTGAAGTGAATGTCGGTTCCGACTTCCCAAGATTGACATTCGGGGTCAGATGTGAGCCATAATAGGGAAGTCGATTTTGATTGGCTGAGCTAGCGTGGGAAAGTGATAAGAGAAAGGTTTGACGAGTTGTTTCTTAGCCGTCAAGGAATGTAGACGTGTTCTCTTTCGGGGGTGGAGTGCCACCACCACCGGATAGTTAGATAATGTACATGTCGACATGAGAAATAAAAATAGTTGAGTTAAAATTCTGTGTTTGAAGTCTTTCATTGCTGAACCAAAACGGTTAGCGATCGCCGGCCGAGAGAGAAAAGCCGAGCTGAGAACTTTCACTGCTGTAAATATGCAACACTTGCTAAGATGGCTTACGGCCACATCGCGTTGAAAGACCGGCTCTCGTGCGATCACTAAAGTTAAGCAACATTAAGCCTGACCCTTACCTAGATGGGTGACCACTTGGGATTACCAGATGTTGTAAGCTTCAATTGCGGGTGGTATAAAGGGCTTACGGCCACATCACGTTGAAAGACCGGTTCTCGTACGATCACTAAAGTTAAGCAACATTAAGCCTGGCCTTTACCTAGATGGGTGACCACTTGGGATTACCAGATGTTGTAAACTTCGATTGCGGGTGGCATAAAGGTCTTACGGGTACATCACGTTGAAACGCAGTTTCATTTATTTATCGTAGATTATTTGTATTTATCTATCTTAGACTATTTGTATCTATCTATCTATCTCAATCGGATAATTTATTTGCCGAGTCATTTATCCACGTCTTTTAATTTTTGATAAATGTATCCATTTCAATGATTGAATGCCAAATTGGATTTTCAAGGATTGCCAAATGATAGATACCTCTACGTCACACTGACCGCGTAATTGCAACCAATGTAAGCTCAAACAATATATTTGTAATTTATTTCTCCAGCTAGTGTACATATTAACAATAAAAAAACCTCGCCTTTAAAACATATGACACTTATGTAACTGAAAGGTAAGATGTCGAAAGGTCGTTGCAGCTCCGTCTCTGATTCAACAGCATTGTATCTCGCCAAGAGAGCGCGTTTTATCTTTGGCATTTTCGCGTTTGCAATACTTGCCTTGTCTGCGATAAATGAAGCCAGTATTGGAAAAGAAGGTACGATCTATCTATCTTAGACTATTCATATCTATCTATCTATCTATCTATCTATCTATCTATCTATCTATCTATCTGTTCATATCTATCTATCTATCTATCTATCTATCTATCTATCTTTTTTATATCTGTCTTACTCTGTTCATATCTATCTATTTATCTATGCTCATATATATCTGTTCATATATATCAGTCTATTCATATTCTATCTATCTATCTATCTATCTATCTATTTATCTATCTATCTATCATAGTATGTTCATATCTATCTATGCTCATATACATCTGTCTATATTTATTTATCTATTTGTGTTCATATATTCATCTATGTTCCTATCGATATCTATATATCTATCTATGCATATATCTATCTCAGTCAGTTCATATCTATGTTCATATCTATCGGTCTATTCATATCTATCTATCTATCTATCTTGTTTATATCTCTATCACTCTGTTCATATCTCTATCTATCTATCTATGTCTGTCTCAGTTTGTTCATATCTATCTATTTTATATCTCTCTTAGTTTGTACATTATCTATCTATCTATCTATCTATCTTTTTTATATCTGTCTTACTCTGTTCATATCTATCTATGTTCATATATATAAGTCTGTTCATATATATCAGTCTATTCATATCTATCTATCTATCTATCTATCTATCTATCTATCTATCTATCTATCTATCTATGTTCATATATATATCTATGTTCCTATCGATCAGTCTGTTCATATCTATATATCCATTTATACATATATCTATTTCGGTCTGTTCATATCTATGTTCATATCTATCAGTCTATTTATATCTATCTATCTATTTTGATTATATCTCTATCACTCTGTTGATATCTATCTATCTATCTCTCTATCTATCTATCTATCTATCTATGTTCATATCCAACTATCTATCTATTTTTATATCTGTTCATATCTATCTATCTATATTCATATATATATAAGTCTATTCATATCTATCTATCTATCTATCTATCTATCTATCTATCTATCTATCTATCTATCTATCTATCTATCTATCAGTTTGTTCATTTCTGTCTATCTATATATCTTTTATGATGCGAACGAATACTCTTTTGACACTTTCGTAATGCTCGTTGTAGTAGAGACTTTGTAATCGCAGATACAACTATAGTGACGCAGTTGAAAAATACTGGTGTCAGGCGCCTTCGAATAGCACTCTCACTAATAGTACTTGTTCGATAAGACTCGCTCGAATATCAATCACTGAATAGTGATCCGAATAGAGAAATCGTACAGTGAATAGAGTAGAGAATAGCGATCCGTATAGTAATAGAGGATAGAGTAGAAAATGCTATCAGTTAGACGCAAAGCTAATTCTTACTTATGAGTTTCCTTTATAGTCACGTGGTCTACTTAATTCAATGATGGTATCGCCTGGGTTTGTACACAGACGATCTATGTTCAAACTCAAATGTTGGCAGCGACACTTTAATCCTGTATAACACCCTCCCCTTTGAGATGACTTCCTCTGGAGTTTATATTTCTTCAGCTTTGGTTCAATATTCAAATGTTCCGTTGCTGTTCTTTTTCTTTTACTCTACCTTCTTGGTTCACTAATTTCTGGTAGCATGGCTACGTCAAACATGTCATACAATATTTCCATCGGTACCTCTTTTCGTGGACTTACTAAATCTGTGAATCTCCGTTTTAACTGATTAAGGTGTCGCTTATATTCCCACTCTTGTCCCTCTACCATGTATGTCATTTTTCTGATCTGTTTTTTATAACGCCATCTTCCCAGAATTCTTTTCCGCGCTGATGCATCTTAAAAAAATACCTTATCTCCAGGTTTGAAGTATCTACTTGTATGGTTATTTCTTGATGTTCTCGTCTTCCGTTCTGGTAATCACTTATTAAAAACGGACTTAATCTTCCTGGCGAACATCAACTCTGCAGGCGACATTCCAGACACGGTGTTCGGGTTTGGTGTTATTCTGTAAACACTCAGAAATTGCTGAATCATTTCTTCAGATGACACCCCCCCTCCGACGTTTTTAGTGCCCTTTTAAACATATCGACAAACCGTTCCGCTTGTCCGTTTGATCTTGGGTGATAAGGTGGAGTTGTACTATGTTCTATTGCTAATAAATTAACAAATTAACAGTGTTCCTTCATACAAACGCCGCCGATTTTTGTTTTTTCCAACAGAAGAAACGTTATAGCTGAATTCACCCAAAAAATTCAATCTCTTTCCTGAGGCTCCATGCGCAACTTTATCAAAAGTCAATAAACTGGGTTTACCCATTTTTCTCCATGTCTGTTCATTTATAATAGTGATATCAAGTCCTGTATCCAGTTGTAATTTTATTTTTACATCATTAATTTGCACAAAAACAAATTTCCTCTTTTGAGATGTCTTGTTAATTTCCCTTTTAGGCTTCTTATCGCTACTCCATGTAGTTATCATCATGTTCATAAACGTTTTCTTTTTTCTCCACTTTTTGTATCTGCAACACATACTTTTGTGTCCTAACATCCCACATTCATAACATTTTTTGTTCTTGAAAAACAATCACTTTTGAAATGCTTATCTCCACAACTGTGACAAGTATTAGGTATTGGAGGGGGGTATAGTCATTTTTTCCTGTTCTTTTAGGAGTTGAAAAACGTTTGTAGCATTTACTCTTTGATGGCTGGACATTTTTTATGTATTTGTGAATTGTCCTTTTCCTCAAACCTTGCGGTATTGAGTTTCAAATTCACAATACGTTGATATTCTTCCGCTATTCCCTGGAGAGTTAATTTGGAATCCATTTCTAATTTAGCAAATATCCTGGATCTTATCTCCGCGTCGTTATCAGAAGTTAAACCCTTTACGAATATCAGGTAATTAAATAAATCTGAAGTTAATTCATTTATCATTTATCTTCTCACATTCTTGATTCACGATTCTTGAATAAGTGACAAAATCTTCATCGTCGCACTTTATACTAAGTTAAGACATTGCCACCGTGTATTAAATAATGAACTCTTATCATCAAAAAATGTTGATAGTATAAGAATAGTTTCATCAAAATTTATTTCTCTTGTTTTTTTTCGGTAGAAGATAATTCACATATTTTTCTTGTTCCGCAGGGGATAATTTCATTAATAATAACCGAACTTTCTTTTCATCATTTCAATGCAAACAATCCCTTTTGAAGACCCCTTCATATCATTTATAATAAGCTGGAAAAGTTATCCCTTTTGTCTGGATTGTATACAAATTCGCTGGTTGAATTAGCAACAGTATCTGGAGTGAATGAATATGAAGTTTTTTCTTTCCATGGTTTTGATAAACGACTTAAAAAACTTCTGTTGTTGTAGCTGCAGGTTCGAGGGTGGGCTGAAACATTTATCGGCTAACTGTTAAGGAGCGATGCTGAAATCTTGCATGCATTAATTTCAATTCTTTTTTTTTATCAAGAACTGCATTGTTTCTTTCCAGGTAAACTGACATCTGACTGCTCAAAGAAGACTGTAAAAGGAACTTTTAGCGACTTCTCTTGAAAATGGATAAAATTTAATATGGTGCTATGATCAGGTACCTGCAGATAAAGATTTTAGCCGCCCAAGGACATTCATGCCAACATTGTCGCGACATTAGGGGATGACGTTCTAGCTTTATCAACAATGCAAAAATGGGCAGCTGAATTTAGGAAGAGAAGGGAGAGTCTTGAAGATGACCGAAGATGTATATGTCCTGCAACTGTTACTACTAAGGGAAACATTGATCATGCTCACCACAATGTGATGGAGGACGAACGATTAACTATAAAGCAAATAGCATATGATCGCTAATAGAATTGACTATCAAAACCAAACACCCAGGAAAACTGATGAAATGGGATCTTGTTTCATCAGGACAAATGCTCCAGCACACAAGTCCATGGTTTCAATGCTGTGTGTGATTGTGGCTTTGAACTGGTTGATCACCCTTCCTCTTCCCCTGATTTGGCCACCATCTTACTATCATCTGTTCCCCAACATGAAAAATCACCTGGCTGGGTACCAGTATCACAATGATGGTGACGTTCATATTTTGCTGTTGATGACTTTTTTGACCAACAGGATGAACGCTTCTTTACCAATGGGATCCAAGCACTGCAACACCAATGGAAGAAGTGTGTGAACCACAAGGGGGACTATGTTGAAAAATAAACTTTATTTGGTCACATTCCACGAGAATTTTCTTAGTCCGACTATGAACTTTTCAGCCAACTTTCATATATACCCAATTCTATGTCCTTATTGAAAGAGTAATTGTAGCCAGCAAGCAATAATTATATACCCAATTCTATGACATTCATGCTGGACATGGTTGCTACATTAGGGGATGACACTCCAGGTTTTTCAACAGTGCTAAAGTGGGCAGCTGAATTTAGGAAGAGAAGGGAGAGTCTTGAAGATGATCCAAGGTCTGGATGTCCTGCAACTGTCACCACCAAGGAAAACATTGATTGTGTTCACTATATGTTGGTGGATGACAGGCGATTGACTATAAATCTAATAGCCAATGCTATTAGCATATCCCGGGAGAGAGTTGAGAATATTCTGCACAATGAACTTTGCATGACAAAGGTTTCTGCTCGATGGGTGCTACGTTTCTGATAACCACGTGACAACAACAAAAAAAGTGGTCATGGTTGTTTTTGATTTAAGCTATGCATTCTGTTCCATTTTTACCGTTTTGGCCAGTTTTACCCTGACGATCCGTTTAGGTGAAACCTAGGTAGGTTTACCTGGCCCTTTAGGTTTATATTAGGTTTGCTCTACTTCATGTATTGAGAACTTTATGTCGTTGCTTTTACTCCGTTTGGAGGTTTTCTTTTCTTTGGACTCTGAGCTTGAATTCTGGACGATTGTTTTCGCCTCAATTTCATGTTCTTAGTTCTTTCTTTTTTTATTCCTCATTTTTCCTTGGGTATTGGTTTGTCCAACTGCAAGCCGAAATACCTAAGGTTTTTCCAAGCGGGTACCACTATATATATATATATATATATATATATATATACAAAGAAGTGTTTGGTAATCCGTATGGATCATACAATCCAGAGAGCGCAATGTAAAAACAGAGCAAATATTAATTATATTAAGAAACAGACAACTTGAAGGGTTTCCTGCTTTCCAGTCAACTTTGATCTTTAAAAATTTAAATGCAATGTCAATCATTATCTTCTACCTTCATAATTTTTGTTCTTTTATTGTTTTTGCTCCTTAATAATGTTTTTCTTTTTCTTGTATTATTTCACACTCTGTAACTCCCTTCGTCTTATTGACTTTATTGCCTGATATATGGTATGTTGTTGTACTTGAAATTAAAAAAAAATAAGAAAAAACTGGTATAGGTGTTTGTAATAATCTAGCGCCAGTCTTCGGACCTCATGGACCCACAGGCTGGAATTTATTTTTAATCATTGTTCTGAAGGTGTTTGGTGCCACGTATGACACCTATATGAACGTCTCGATCTGATAAAGCAATTTAAGAATATGACGCGAAGTTTTAGATTAATGGTTTGATTTTGTCTGAAGAAGAGACTGGAGGCAACGGAGGTATGGTTCTACAGAAGGATGCTAAGGATATTATGGACCGTGCGTGTGAGTAACGATGAGGTTTTAGAGAGGATGCAAACAAGGAGGAAGCTTATACTTAACATCAGGAAGAGGCAGATGAAATTTCTGGGACCCGTACTCACTAGAAAAGCATTCACTGTTAATAACTCATTCTCGAATTGCCCCCCCCCCCATGTGGGGCGTGCGCCCCACGTTAGAAACCACCGCCTTATATTATTAAGATTTTGGTAAGTAATAATGAATCCTGGTAGGACTCATTCTCTCAGGATTGCTTCACTGTAAAGGTTGAATAAGTCTAGCGAGAAGAAACATCTTTGTCTTATGCTCCTTTCTATTTAGGTGTGTTTACTAAATTCATTTTAAAGGAGGGCTTGGAAAATCTGATACGCACAGGTCGGATAGAGAGAAAGAGGGACAAGGGAAAGCAACTTAGCGGGCTCTATCAAGTGGATGGCAGAACAGGGTGTGGGGGTATTAGCAAAACGGTAAAACATTGATAGCTACAAGGGACAGGAGGAGGTGGAGAGCCATGATCGTCTACGTCCTGAAAGGACACGGCACATAGAAAGAAGAAGATTCTTATACAATCGGTTTGCTCCCAATATGATGTATTTCTCAAATAAATTCCACGATACTTTTTATGTCATGTTTAATTTTTAAAATTTCTTTTTCAGCTCAAGAATTAACATCGTTCATTTACCTTAATGGATTCAACAAAAAAAAAATGGCTTCTTGCCCGGAACCGCTACCACCCCGGCTTGTGTGCTCCGGTGTAATTTTTACGGCACGGTACATTATAACCGCCGGCAGCTGTCTGTAAGAAAACTTCATATTTCTTTGACCTTTTCTTTTCTTTTTTTTTTTTTTATTTCTTTTAGTAGTTCGTATTAAGGTAGATGGAACCCGTCAGCTCGTACTCAGGTAGATGGAACTTGTCAGCCCGTATTCAGGTAGATGGAACTCGTCAGCCCATATTCAGGTAGAGGGAACTCGTTAGCCCATATTCATGTAGAGGGAACTCGTTCGCCCGTATTCAGGTAGAGGGAACTTGTCAGCCCGTATTCAGGTAGAGGGAACTCGTTAGCCCGTATTCAGGTAGATGGAACTCGTTAGCCCGTATTCAGGTAGATGGAACTTATCAGCCCGTATTCAGGTAGAGGAAACACGTTAGCCCGTATTCAGGTAGATGGAACTCGTCAGCCCATATTCAGGTAGAGGGAACTCGTTAGCCCGTATTCAGGTAGAGGGAACTCGTTAGCCCGTATTCAGGTAGATGGAACTTGTCAGTTCGTATTCAGGTAGAGGGAACTCGTTAGCCCGTATTCAGGTAGATGGAACTCGTTAGCCCGTATTCAGGTAGATGGAACTTGTCAGCCCGGGTGGGTAGACCATCTGAGAGAAGGAACACTTTGAATTTAAAACCACCGCTGCCTTGCAACCATGCCCAACCATGGGAAAGGCTTCGGAAGTAAGATCTGATGACAAATTCGGAGCCGGAGTCCCCAAGACAGTCCTATGTCATGTGCAACTTCGTTCTGGAAAATTACTCTGACAACACAGGTGCCAAGCTGTATTCGCCTTTCCCTTGAAGAACATCGTGAGGGGGGAGACGTGATGCATATTTCTGACAAGGCTAGAGAGGCGAAGATCATCTTGGAAAATGATCCTGAATAACATATATATATATATATATATATATATATATATATATATATATATATATAATATATATATATATATATATTTGAACTTTATTTCAATCCTTCATGAGCTTCCGATACTTAGCTAAGATTAATTAATGATGAACATGTCATTTTCGTTTATTCATCATAATTCTTCTAGCAAGCTTAGAAAGTAATTATACATTCTTATTGCACAAAGTAGAGTCCAATAGTGTTATAAAAACCTCGGAGAATTTCAGTAACATATCTTTAATCATTTCTAAGATACAACGGTTCAAAACTTAATATAACAATTGAACAATTTTGCTGTTACACGATTTGGACATTTTGCTGTTACACCCAGTATATATATATATATATACCAAAGGAAAAATGAGGAATAAAAAAGAAAGAAATAAGAACATGAAATTGAGGCAAAAACAATCGTCCAGAATTCATGCCCAGAATCCAAAGAAAAACACCTCGAAAACGACTAAAAGTAACACCCAGTATATATATATATATATATATATATATATATATATATATATATATATATATATATATATAGTCAAACAAAGCCAGACAAACCTAAATCTGCTCTACGGCTGGATTGAGCTCTTTTTAGTTAGTTGTTTACTCGTGTCGGTGTTTTTTTTTTTGGCTTTGAACCTGTATCTGTGGATTTTTTTTCGACAGACTTTCATGTTCCTGGCTCTTTTTTTTTTAAACCTTTTTTCCATCGAGATTGATTTGATTATTGGCAAATCAAAATTCGAAGGTTTTTTCGAGACGATTATAGTTACCTATATATATATATATATATATATTTATATATATATATATATAATTAATACAAATATAAAATGTATCTCTTATTTGAATGATGTTATATTCAGCACCCCAGCTCCAGAGTTTCATAGTTGTTTTATAAACAAATGCCAATCATCCCAGAGTGCTCCAATTCATTTTACTGAAAAGCTTTGCATTAACGCAGCTGCCTGGTGTTTATTGAATTAGCCTATCACTGAACAGTGCTTAATTGAAATATATTTTCAAGAGCTAAATTATGTATGTATGTTTATATATATATATATATATATATATATAAAAGTGAACATTGAAGTCAACACTAAGAGGCGACAGTCTGTTTCATGCTAGACGCAATCGTCAGGCCTGAACCATTTATTCTACATCAACACCATCACCTGATAAGACACCAGAAGTGTTGAAACAAAATGTCTATTTTTGTAGTGATTTTATAACATGTTTACGTTATAATTTTTGAATAAATAATTATATTTGCTCTACTCTGTATTGAGCACTTTTTAAGAATAGTATTTCTTGGTTATTGGAATTTATTCCGTATACACCAATCCTATACTTGGATACACACACACACACACACACAAACACACATATATATATATATATATATATATATATATATATATATATATGATTAAATCCTATATATAAAATGCAGAATGTAGAGAAAGTGTAATGGAACAAGAGTTTGACAACCAATGTGGTTGTAATGCGTCGTGTATTCGAAAGACAGGTACAAGTCAATGCTCCCCACACTAAAAATGTGTGAATGGTGTAATGGATAGCGGATCATAATGAGAAGTCAGAGACCAGAGTTCGAATCACCGTACAACCAAATACCCTTGGGAACGATATGCATCGATCTCTGCTTGTATCAGTTAAATATTATAACTTATATCTGGAAAAATCATTATTAACTTTATTAAAAAAAATTTAATGCAATGTTCACTCCCCCCCTCCAAAAAAAATGGAATCCAAAATATGTTTCGGTTTTAAATAACTCACAAATGGCTGATCACCCGTAAAAAACAAATCAATTAATCCTAAACGTGAATTTTATTTACCAAGCTTACTTAAGAAAAACGTCATAACTACAGATTACCTATGATGATCGAAATCACTACTGAGTTGTAACAATCAACAAGGTTAGCTCATTAACCATTACCTCATGTCAAGAAGCCTCCCTCTCAATGAGTAAACGATTTCATTTTGGATGTTTGCCGATCGGTTTCTGATCTCACGTGTCATGGTCAAGAGATGACGTGTTCTTAAGACGTAGGACTAGTTTACGTGTATCGGCATTATTCAAATCTATTGTTAGTTAATTTTTTTTAGCGGCATATCAACCTCTATGGGTCATTTAATACCGAAATCTAAATATTTTGAACCCGATTTATGGCTTCAACTAAATACATTTTTAACGCAATTGTTTGCCGTCAACTACAGATAAAATGTATTGTTGGTCATTTTACTATAAAATGTATTGTTGGTCATTTTACTATAAAATGTATTGTTGGTCATTTTACTATAAAATGTATTGCTGGTCATTTTACTATAAAATGTAATGTTGGTCATTTTACTATAAAATGTATTGTTGGTCATTTTGCTTTCAAAATGTTTCGTTGGTAAGTATACTATAAACTAATATTGTTCATTTTACTACAATTATGTATTGTTGGTCATTTTTTTAAAATAAAAATGTATTTCTGGTATTTTTATAGAGTATTTTTTATACTTTCATAGTGTTTTGTTTTTGTTTGGGGGTTCACTATTTGTCCATAGCTGGGACCCTAACAGGTGCTACCACCCCGGTTAAGAGTGGACCTGGGAACAACAACAATTAAGAGATCGTTCCACGCTCCTCAAAAACTCCAATCTTTCAATGAGAGGTTTGGTTTGGTTTGGTTTGGTTTGGTTTGTTTTACGGCATATCAACAACAATGGGTTATTTAATGCCGACAAAATGTCTTCTTTTTTTTTTTCGAAAATGTATAGCTGGTAATATTTTTTTTTAAAATGTATAGTTTGGTTTGTTTTGTTTTGTGACGTATTAACCTCAAAGATTTTTATTTCTGGTAATTTCTTTTTTCAAATATTTATTGCTGGTACTAATTTTTTAAAAGTATTTCTGGTATTAAAATCTATTTTTACACTTTCATAGAGTTTTGAGTCAGGTTGTGGGGTCAACTATTTGCCCATAGCTGGGACCCTAACAGGTGTTACCACCCCGGAGCAGGGTGGACCTGGGAACACCAGCAATTAAGAGGTGGTTACACGCTCCTCAAAACCTCCTGATCAGAGGCCTTGCTGTTGGACGTAGACTATCGTCTTACCCAGGACGCGGATGCAGTTTACCGTCATACCCAGGACGCCCAATGAGAGGCCTTGCGCCGGATGTAGTTTATCGTCATCACCAGGACGGTATTGAAATCGATGATTTGTTCTTTGGCTATGTCATCTCTAGTTTTTATTTTGGTTAGACTATGTTAGCGATTATATTACAGCAAAGCTTAATTATGTAGAGTTAATGATTCATGAGACTATTTTGGAAGAGCAGCGTTGAAGATTGATTGGTGGACAAAATTTGGCCTCTGATGGGGAAGTTATTATGAAAAAAAAAAAGAAAGAAAAAGAAGAAGAATTTGAATAGATTTTAAGTATTACGTTTCTTTTGGTGGATAGCGTAGGAAGAACATGAGCCGAGTACAAACGTGAGATGACTTAATGGCTGACAAACTGACAGGTATACCGGAAAAGTCCCGACTCCAAGTTCAGAGAAGTGTTTTTGCAAATCTTTTGATAACGGAACTTTTGAAAATTATAAAACGAGGCGAAATTGAAAGGTTTAATCTAAGAATTACCCTCACAGCTGATATTTAATCAATTTAATTACATTTTATCTTAATTTTCTGCAAGTGTTTCATTAGACAGTATTTGATTGGTCAGTGGGGTGAAATATATAATCATTGGCCAATCAAAGAAACCTGAATAATGCTTTCTCCCCACATAAAAACAATACCGAGCGACGGTTCTGGGAGGAAGAATAGGAAATTTTCTTTCTTTCTAGTTTTAATCATTTCACCCCCCCAAACAAGGCGATAATGCCACTAAAACGCAAGGATCTACTGGGAGTGAAAGGGAATGCAAAGAATTTAGAAGGAACCGGAAGCTCGGTCCTAAACATGGAACAAGAGATAAAACTCTACTCCTGTTCAAAAGACCGTGAAGGAGTGTGAACCGGGCGGCAGGCGAACCTGTCTACTTCTGTTGAGGAGAGAAAAAAATAAACAAATACATAGGTAGTAAATGAAATCTCCGAGTTCAGGCTGAGACGATAAAAGAATGGTTGAAGTAGACTTTAGAGGAGATCGGAGACCCAATCCTAAACGGGAAACAAGAGATAGACCTCCATTTCTGTTCAAAAGACCGGTAGGGAGTGTGAACTGGGCGATAGGCGAACATATCTACTCCTATTAAATCGCAGAAACGGACAAATTTGAAATATAAAAGGCTGAATTAGATAGATAGCTAACATTATAGTGCAATGACTCAACATAAAAATCCACGTCCGTATCAGTCAAGCCAATTAGGTGACCGTCGAAGCTTACTTGAGACTGGGCGTTGCCATGCATTTGTCTTGGATGACGCACGCGTATTTTCACGGTATTTTTTAAGAAAATTAAGATGCGTCTGGTAAACCGGAAAATACGGTATATATATATATATATATATATATATATATATATATATATATATATGTATGTATGTATCCGAACCTGCAATCCTGAAATTTTAGATTACAAAGTTATTACTGCGATTATTTTTTCATTACTGTGGCTGATATTTTACGCGATTTTTTTCTTGGAAATAAATTTGGGAATAATTGAAATTAATTACGAAATCCAGCGAAAGTCCTGCATGAAATAAAAAAAATGTTTTTAAGGAAATTAAGGACCTACGTACATCAAATTGTTTTTAAATCAAGTGGTAGCAAAAGAATTATCGTTGAATTTTTAAAATGTAAGTTTAAATATTAATGAAATACTTAAATGCAGCGATCAATTTTGAGTTCTTCTGTAGTTTATTGTTGCATCTACTCCACCCTACCTATTGTGATGAAGGCTTAATCATGAATTTCCGCAGGAGCTAACTTATATGCCACCTGATACAGCGGATTTTAAGCTGGTATAAACTATAATCTAAGGAACCTTTTCTACACAAATTAAAGAAAATTTTCTGAAGCTTCACTAGTCCGTCCTCCGTCCTGTGTATGACGATAAACTACATTCCGCTTCCTGGGTAAGACGATAAACTACGTCCAATAGCAATGCCTTTGATCAGGAGGTTTTGAGGAGCGTGGAACCACTTCTTAATTGCTGTTGTCCCCGGATTCACCCTGATCCGGGGTGTAAGGGTCCCAGCTATGGGCTAATAGTTAACCCCCGCCCAAACTGCGGTCAAAACACTATGTAAGTGTAAAAAATAGGTTTTAATACCAGAAATAATTTGTAAATAATATTTATTACCAGCTATACATTCTTGAAGAAAAATATTACCAGAAATAAAAATTTTGTCGGGATTAAATAACCCATTGAGGTTGATATGCCATAAAACAAACCAAACCAAAAAAAAAATTTTTTTTTGAAAAAAATATTATCAGAAATATATTTTTTTGGGAAAAAAATATTACCAGAAATACATTTTTTGAAAAAAATATTACCAGGAATAAAAATTTGAATATATATATATATATATATATATATATAAAATATATATATATATTACCAGCTATATAAAAAAATTATTACGGCATACATTTTTGAAAAAAAAGATATTACCCATTTTTGAAAAAAAAAATTTAGAGAAATAAAAATTTTGTCGGCATTAAAACCCAAATATGTCCAAAACCAAACCAAACCAAACCAGAAATACATTTTGAAAAAAAAATGTATATATAGATATATATTACCAGCTATACATATTTGAAAAAAAAAATATTACCATCTATACACTTTTTCGAAAAAAATATTACCAGAAATAAATTTTTGAAGAAAAAATTATTAGCAGGCATAAAAAAATTTTGTCGGCATTAAATAACCCATTGAGGTTGATATGCCGTAAAACAAAACAAAACAAACCAAACCAAACCAATATATACTGAGATAGATAGATAGATAGATAGATAGATAGATAGATAGATAGATAGATAGATAGATAGATAGATAGATAGATAGATAGATAAAAATATTTTTTTGTCGACATTAAATAACCCATTGAGGTTGATATGCCGTAAACCAAACCAAACTCGTCCGTCCTATTTCAGTCTACACTTGTGTATGGTTACCTTACACTCAGCGAGATATACGTATAACGGCTAGAAAAAGCAACCTTTCCTAATCCCTGTTCTGATACTCTTTGACACAAGCTCGCTCGCTCGGTTATGTCTTGTTTTCCTCTGTCCCTCTTGGAATCAATGTCAATTTTATAAGGCTCCTTTCCTTATTACCTACCCTAAAAATTTCAACTGTCGCTGAGTATAAGCGTCTGTTTTGTTTCTATTTTCCTTGAAACTTACCTGTTCCGACCATATAATTCTCGGTATCCTTCTGTAGAACCACATTTCTATCGTCTCAATTTTATTCTTCATCTCCGAGGAGATTGTCCAGCATACCGCTACCGAGAAAAGAGTATTACGTAACAGTTTAGCACTCTTGACTTTGTTTCTACCGAAATTTTCTTGTTTCTTGATACTTTGCTTAGCTTTTGGAAAGCATCTTTCGCTAGGAGCACTGATATTGCATAATTCTCTCTTTTCTTTGTTTCAGTTGAAATACAAGAATCGTAAAAAGGACTTCAAAAGCTCGCACATTTCGGCGTATACTGTTTTCTTGTTAAAAAGAAAAAAAAAACATTTTTAAATAATTCTATTTATTACCGAATAATTTCAGAAATGTTCACTAAAATATAATTATCCGGAATTTTAGTATTTAAAAATTAATTGTTTTTTTCTTTTTTTGTCTCTTCTTTTATGGTTTTACTGCTCAACCCAGGGTAGGTGTTGTCCAGACTGAGTTAGTGAAGAATGTATTATTCCAATGTTTTTCTTTTACAATATACATGATGTGAAGATAGACTTTTAAAAATATGCCCATTTTTAAAGCCATGACAACAAGTCTGTGTACCTCAACCCACGAATTAATTTTGTAATAATCCTTTTTTCAGCGAGGATCCGCAACTTCAGTTGCATGTTGGGATGCTACGGCCGTACACCATGCAGTCAATCAAAATCAAGAATGGCTACAAGCATTCCGGATATACGACGAAAACAAATTTGATAAGTAAATATGTTTATTTTATTCTAGTCCAGTTGTCTCATTTTATTATTTCTGGATAATTTCCCATCATTCTTTGGACAGGACTTAGAAAGAAAGAAAGAAAGAAAGAAAGAAAGAAAGAAAGAAAGAAAGAGAGGTGGGGGGGTTACAATTATGGCTTATTCAGAAACAACGCATTGTAATTTAGTTATACTCTTTCTTACTGAAATCCTGAAAACCGAAAATCTACGAACATCTACGAAAATCGAAAGTTTTTTTTTTTTTCCTACAAATGTTGTCTGCATACCAAAGCGTCTGGCGCCAACTTGACCCGATGTGTCAAAAATAAATAAATAAATAAATAAAATAAAATAAAAAAATTATGTTTTGATTTTCGATAGAAACTATAATTTTGGAGAATGAAAATTTCACTGAAAGTTATGGGAAAATGTCGAAGTTTTCACCAGAAATAAACAAATTACGAACTTGAAGCAAAATAGTCACAGTATATGGAAAAAAAAGAAAACTTTAGTTTAAATTAACATCAAGAGATTATGGATTAAACCGAGGCCTTCTTTTTTCTGTATATCTAAACATTTTTTTAAATCATTTCACCTCGAGCAAGGCAATAAAGACGCAAGGGGTTACTGAGTGTGAGATAATACGAGACAAAAAAAAAAAAAAAAAAAACTATTAAGGAAAGAGAACATTAAAATAACAAGAATTAAGACCACAGAAGATAACAGTTGATATTGCATTTAGATTATTGAAGATCAAAATTGTCTGGGTGGCAATAAGCCGGGAGAAAATTCCATAAGCGAGAAGTGCTAGAGAAGAAACTGTTACCATAGAACTTACGGTTACATCTAGCTGTTTCAACTATAAAATGAGGAGACCTTGCCGCTAATCTAGTACTGCGCTTAAACTCATAAAGTCTAGGTACCTTAGAGGAAAGTGATATTTATTCTGTTTAATACAGAAATATGGCACATGGCCGAAGGTGGATTACGGAAAGGACGGTCTTCTTCTGTCATAACTATAACTTAACTAGCCACAAACACTGACCCAGTCATGCGAACAATATTCCTTACACCAAAACACCACATTCATACGTACCTTTCTTACTACATTCACCATAATACCTCACTGTCTCTATGAAAATACTAACTAGTCCCCATATTTACAATTCATTGTCTGTGGAGGAGGGTAATAAAACAACAATTTTAAAAACTAACCCCAATGAGTATTTACAATATGAAAACAAAAACTATTTACAAGAAACTAAAGAAATTATAATAGTAATAAAAACCCCACAATCACTAAATGTGGCAGAAATATCAGTTAACTGGCCGAAATCAATGTGGGATTATAATAGTATAAAACATTCATTCATCCCAAGCACTCACACTGACATGCACTCATTCAGACACAACAACAAATACGAAAACACTAACGCGAAACGAAATGTGCCCTGCATCCACCAGAGAACTGACATCACTGACCACCTAACGAGGGAGGGGATGGAGAATTAAACTCAAAGAAAAATAGGGACAGAAATAAAAGGGGGCCAATAAGCATACATACCCTAGCTAAGTTGACTGAAAAAGTTCATCAGAAAAATTATCATGGAAGTATTTATAGGGAAGCTAGGCTACGGCGGGGGAAAAGTGACTGAAGCCGAGACGCCATTATAATAACTGCGATTATAAACTATAATTTTAGAAAGAGAAAATTTCACTGAAAATTTCAAGTTTTCATTTCAAATCAAGGATATGCTCAAGTGACGTAGTTTCTGTTATTTGGTACAGTTGTGGTGTAACGGATATTGGCTCGCAGTCAGAACTCGGAGAGCCGAGTTCGAATTCCAGTAGATTCACTTACGCACAAATAACCTTAATTAATCCATACCTTCTCCTTCCTAGCTATGGTTTGAATAGCAGCATAGTCTTGGTTCTTTAGCCTTGGTTGGCAGTCAGTCTACCGCAGAAAAAATGGCAACCTACTGCTGGGAAAATCGGTCTCGTCAGTCATGAATCGAAAGATACATGATCGCACAAGAGTGTATCATGTATGGCACGTAACTGACTGGTATAGGTGTTTGTAATAATCTAGCGCCAGTCTTCTGACCTCGTGGACCCACAGGCTGGAATCTATTTTTAATCATTGTTCTGAAGGTGTTTGGTGCCACGTATGACACCTATATGAACGTCTCGATCTGTCAAAGCAATTTAAGAATATGACGCGAAGTTTTAGGTTAATGTTTTGATTTTGTCTGAAGAAGAGACTGGAGGCGACGGAGGTATGGTTCTACAGAAGGATGCTAAGGACATCATGGACCGAGCGTTTGAGTAACGATGGGGTTTTAGAAAGGATGCAAACAAAGAGGAAGCTTATACTTAACATCAGGAAGAGGCAGATGAAATTTCTGGGACCCGTACTCACTAGAAAAGCATTCACTGTTAATAACTCATTCTCGAATTACCCCCCCACCATTAAGAATAAAATGTCCCCCCATGTGGGGCGTGCGTCCACGACTTTATATTATTAAGATTTTGGTAAGTAATAATGAATCCTGGTAGGACTCATTCTCTCAGGATTGCTTCACTGTAAAGGTTGAATAAGTCTAGAGAAGACGCATCTTTGTCTTATGCTCCTTTCTGTTTAGGTGTGTTTACTAAATTCATTTTAAAGGAGGGCTTGGAAAATCTGATACGCACAGGGCAAATAGAGGGAAAGAGCAACAAGAGAAAGCAACGCGTGACATATCTAGCGAGCTTAAGCAAATGGATGACAGAACAGGGTCTGGGAGACGTAGCAAAGGGACAAAATTTATTGAGAGCTACAAGGGATAGGGGGAAATGGAGAGCCATGATCGCCTACGTCCTGAAGAGACACGGCACATAAAAGAAGTTGAAACATCTTGTGGTATTGGAAAAAAAACTACTCCTAGCATGGCCAATTCAATTTGCTATGAAGTTTTATTCATACATGGAGGTATTTGAAGTATTGAGTATTTACTAATTCCACATCATGAACTTTTATGATAGCTTCAGAGCAGGTATGTTCACGAATTTGTCGAAAAAATAGCATACCATGACGAAAAAAGTCCCCAAACTTCATAAAAAGAAAGTTTTATATAGGATTTCATTTTTATTTCCCGCTTGATGTATTTATTTATTTTACTTTTGGGTACACTCTGTAGGCTTTTCTCAGAATTGTAGCTGTTTTCCATAACGTCATCGTCTTGATGATTTTAACATTCGCAATTTACAATTCTTTCACTCTTTTTCGTGGGATCTTTGAGACCGTTCCCAGTGCTCTGATAATGACAAACACGACTATTACCTACATGTTTTATTATTATTATTATTATTATTATTAGGAAATGACATCTCATTACTCAAACTGATTCACAAGATTGACTTATCGAAATATGTTACCAAAGCGAGAATTGCGAGAGAAACTCACCACTTTCAATTGGGTACGAAATGTAAAGCAGTTATTTTGAAAGGTATCTATATATTTCTGCTTCCTTATTATTTTATTGTACTTTATTTTGCATGTATAATAGAAGAGTTGTATTTAGAGGGAGAGTTTTAAACAAAGCATCATTTCTAACGTTACAGTTGTACAGATGAACAATATCACAAGACGACGTAAAATTATTAATAACGGCTTCGCCACCGGTCAATTAAAATCAGCGAAACGGTGACTATGTAGGCTTTCTCCGAATCGTATACTTTCCTTCTCACAAGGATGCGAGAAACACCTTGGCATTTTCCCTATCGGGTGTTTCTCTGTGTGTGCAGGGGATTTTACAGCTTCCAGTCGTTTCTATTAACCGTCGCGTGTCAACCATCTTTTTGCATGTCGTGGGCAGCCGCAGACAAACTTTAAGGCGCGAATCGGCACCGGTGGTTATAAGGACACCTCCCCTCTGATGCACCTGGCTTCTCTGATGAACCGGTGTGACACTGAGTACAAAATTTACTTCTGTATTATTATTATTTTTTAAAGTTAGCCCAGTACATATTGTAGATCAACTTCTTCATTGACATTAAATTCAAAATTGAAGTGACAAAAGAAACCAGGAAAATATATATTTTACGTTTATATTTTATTTCTATTATCTGAAATTGTAAAATTCTTCGTTGACTGTTCACGCAAACAATGAAAAATGAAATTTTGATCGTTTAAGCATAAATTCGTGTTTTTCTTTTACAATTCCAATGAAACGAAGGCTCATATTTTGTTTTCTAACTTTTAGCGAATCCCAATAAAAACTTTCTTCCTAAAGTGAGCAGCTTAACCATCGTTAAAAACTCCAATTGCAATATTGATGGCCCGACAGAAATATGCTTTAAACAAAATAGCGATAAAGGATTAAAGGTAAGTAATTTCAAACGATTAAATGTGGGTGATTTCAAACGACTAAATATAGGTCATTTCAAACGATTAAATGTGGGTCATTTTAAACGATTGAAGGTCGGTGATTTCAAACAACTAAATGTGGGTGATTTCAAACGATTAAAGGTTGGTGATTTAAAATGATTAAAGATGGGTGATTTCAAACGACTAAA
>CAHIKZ030005241.1:602500-617500 GCA_903632075.3 Acanthosepion pharaonis | reverse complement strand
CTGGTTTTATATTTTAAATTCTTGAAGCTATCTATATTAAAAAATTGAAGGAAACTCTTAATAAAAATTAGTTATGAGTACTACACAAATGTTTTAAAATGTTTACAGCAGACAGTTTAAAATATCTTGGTTTTATCTGATAGTTTTAAATAATTTCTTTTTTTTTAAAAAAGACATTTCAATAAATTAGTTACCTCCCTTGACATTTGCACGCGTGCCTATATGAAAAAATTCAAAGTTGTACTATACATAATCTTAGCGTTTTTCCCTTCACACTTAAAGATTTAATTTTCAGGTAAACACAACAATTTTTTGTCGTAGAAAGATGAACACAACAATTTTTTTGTCTTAGAAAAAAAACAAGACAATGATGAAGACATTGTGCTAATCTCGAAAGTACTCGAAATAAAATGAATATGCATCAACATGGTAATTTTCTTTCTTCCTTTAATAAGGATACTAACAAACTTGTCCGTAATTATGAGAGGATCCTATTAAAAATAAGTAGACAAAACTTGTCTAAATTATTTAATGAGACATGTATTAATGAAAATATGCTGCCAAAATATACGCAATATATATATATATATATATATATATATATATATACACAGATATATATATAGAAATTATTAGGAGGATTTGATAATTATATTTAAGTAATTCATCAAGTCTGAAACCTCAACAGAATGCAGAAAGCACTGGACGGCCGTTTCGTCCTATATTTGGGACTCATCAGCAGTGCGCATCCACTACCGAGAATTGAAACCCTGACAGTTCGGTTGTCAAGCAAACATCATACCAACTGTTCTAATGCTCTAGAGTAAGCGGCTTGGTGATAGTAGTCGTGGCTCCAGGAAGCACAGTCCTATGGTTAGAGAGAATCTCAGTTGAGTTCCACCACGGAATATGTGAGCGAGCGGCGCTATACTGAGTCTGATTTGCTACCTCTTCGTCACCGAGGCCCGTTGGGACAGTTGGTATGATGTTTGCTTGACACTTTGCTTGATGTTTGCGCACTGTTGATGAGTCCCAAATATAGGACGAAACGGCCGTCCAGTGCTTTCTGCATTCTGTGGAGGTTTCAGACTCGGTGAATTACTTATATATATATATATATATATATATATATATATATATATATATATATATATATAAAAGCAATTCACTCCAAGCAAGTACGCAAGGGGCTACAGAGGGTGTAAGTAAGGGAAAAGACTGGGTATAGAGGGGAGGAAAGGATAAAAAGAGGAACGGAGACCAAGGCATCAGAAGATGTCGATTTTCGCAGATTATAGTTATCAAGGAAAGGAGTTCCACTGTTGGGAAGTGCAAGAGAAGAAGCTGTTGGAGTAGAAGAGATAGTTACATTTAACTGTTACGAAAACGGTGGGACCGAGAAGCCAACCAAGCAGCAGCCTTAAATTCATGCAGTCGAGGCACCAGTGAAAATAGCTTGTCAGAGCAGATTCCAATGAAAATATTTATAGAAAAGACAGAGGGTAGCCACATTGCGACGGTGAGAAAAAGACACCCTAAGTCAGGCCCGATCACGTTGCATATATATATTTATAAATTTTCCCATAATTAATTTACATATATATTTTATGAATAGATATAAATGCATGATTATATGTGTATTTATCTATGCATGTATGCATGTGAACACACACATATATATATTTATATGTATATATGTATGTATATCACTCAAAGCGTTTCTGATTTTTCCTCAATAAGATTAGATAGGTTTGCCTATCGCCCGATTAACACTCCTCCCCTGTCTTTTGAACAGGACTAGAGGTTCATCCCTTGTTTCCTGTTTAGGATACGGTTTCTCATCTCTTCTAAAGTCCGCTTCAACTCTAGTTGATAGGATAACTTTCTTCGCAGTTACTCGAACGTTCGGATCCCTGACTCCGCCTGGACTCTGGAATTTTATACGCTAATTAAATCTTGGCCTCCTCAAGTCTAGAATTAGCTGCTCGGCTTTCCTGTTAATTAGCCCTTTTTTATGTTAATACAACTCCACACGGTAACCTTCTACCTCGAGTGGCCATTGGGCCTTGTAGTGGGTGGACATTAGTAAAAAAAAAAAAAAAAAAAATATGCAGAAACACGATGAAGAGAACAGATACTATACTTTGATCCTCGGTAAGAGGACCGAATCCATGTGTATATAATCTCGATATTTTAAAAAAATAAGCCGAACGAATTGAGACGAAGCTAAAATTGTACAGGCAGTGAGGCAGACACCCATTGGAGATGCATACATGAATAACCTGGGTTGACTCGTCCGGAGATACTGCCGTAAAAGTACCCATCATCATGTTAACGAGAGGCCCAACCGGAGACTACTGCACGGTCTAGAAGCCATTCGCAAAATGGCAGTACAGTAGCCCTGATATTATACATCTACTGATAGGATAACTTCCTTCGAAGTTACTCGAACGTTCGGATCCCTGACTATCAGACAGATAACGCCAAACTCCGATAACATTTACTCCAGCACCCTAAATGGGGGGGGGGACAAATAACCCCGGGAAAGATTCAGGCGCGGTGCAGTGTACGAATCTCGTCCGTCTAGAGGCAAGCTCCCTCATATACATGAGGACTAAAAGACCCATTGGGAGAAAGGGGAGTGCAACGAAGCTTTTTTTGGGGGGGATGCTTGTGGATTCCCTACCACCATTTGAGTTAGTACCGGAAGTATGGAAGCATGGTTGTTAAGCTGAGAGCATGCATGGGGAAGTTATTTATTGTGCTTTGAAAAAAGAAAGAATTACAATTACCCCTGTCACAGCACCCACATTACCTCCGTATTCCATCGATGAGAAGTAAGTTCCACTCAAACAGCTTCTTCCCACGAACCACTGTTCTGCGGAAACGACTTCAATCTTCACCTGTTCAAGTCTAGTCTAAAATACCCCTTAAGGTAACTGTCTACTTCTGTGGCCCCCGGGCCTTGTACAGGGAAAAGCTTACTGTAAAAGAAATGCCACTTACATAGTAGCAACCCCCACAACATTTCCTCCGTATTCCAACGATGAGAAGTAAGTTTCACTGGAACGGCTTCTTCCCCCGAACCATTGCCCCGTGGAACCGACTCCCAAAAGGATGTTTCCCCCGATCACTACAATCTTAACTCGTTCAAGTCGAGAGTTAACTGTTATCTTTCTTTCCTATCCATATGAACTACTCCTTAACGTAACCCTCTACAACTCTCTCGCTACTTCCATGGAAAGTGTTCGGACGAACTAATTCCTTGGTTCCGTCAGGCTTAACCTTCACGGCTAGGACCCGTCACGCCCCTTACATAGTAGCAAACCACCTACATTCCCTCCGTATTCCATCGGTGAAAAGTAAATTCCACTCGAGCAGCTTCTTCCCACGAACCATTGCCCTGCCCTGTGGAACCGACTCTCAAGAGGATGTTTCCTCGATTACTACAATCTTAACCTGTTCAAGTCTAGTCTAAAATACCCCTTAACGTAACTGTCTACTTCTGTGGCCCCCGGGCCTTGTACAAGGAAAAGCTTACTGTAAAAGAAATGCCACTTACATAGTAGCAACCCCCACAACATTTCCTTCGTATTCTAACGATGAGAAGTAAGTTCTACTGGAACGGTTTTTTCCCACGAACCACTGCTCTGTAGAATCGACTTCCAAGAGGATGTTTCCCCGATCACTACAATCTTCACCTGTTTAAGTCTACAGTTAAGCGTTATCGTCCCCTCTCATTCATAAAAACTACCCTACCTCGAGTGGCACCCGTTTCTTGTACAGGGCGAACCTCACTGTAATAAAAAACGACGAAATGCATGGGGAAATTTACAGAAGAGTGAAAAGAACAAAAATGGCTTAGGCGGTTACTTTACTGTTTAGGGACAGTCTTGGCGTTTATAAAAATAGTTATTTAGAAATACTAGTAATTCGATCTGACGTGCCTTACACCAACTCGGTCATGTAAGACCTCCTGATCAAACAACGCCCGAGTTGGTCTTAGGCAATTCAGATCTAATGATGGTTTCCTCTAGGGGACGCAAGTTCGAAAAATCCTGCCGGAGGAACCATATTTTTCTAACAGGATTTCTCGAATATTCAGGCCAGTAGATGTAAATAAATAAGCATACTGTTTAATAAACAAATAAAAACATGGCGTCTACTCAAATATGAGTATCCATTTCTAAAATAGCCCTTAAACAAATAAATTTTAAAAAATCTGTCGGATTTAATCCATTTCCATATATATATATATATATATATATATATATATATATATATATATAATATATATCAAATATATGGTGCACCACATATTTGATTTAAAAGAACTGATCCGACGTGCAAATTTTCGGGATAACAACTGAGACATTACTTTATTTATTGAACAATTTAGTTCATGCCACATTGACTGATAAACTCCTACAACAAAAAAAAATTCTCAATTGTCATATTAGTAAAAAACGCACTCTCTTAAATTTTCAAAAAGTTCAACCTTAGCGTTGCGACTGCACATTCCAAAAGTTTGTATCCATTATCACTAACACATTTCAGAAAAAAACATATTTCGATTCGCATTATATTTTTTCGTCTCGGATGATACATGAATTTTACCAAAAATAAAATAATTTCCATGCCTGAAGATGACTGAATGTACAGTCGAAAGTACTTGCGTATTAAAGAAAGACCTTATACAGCTTATAATTTTTAAAAACAAGGATCATAACATTCCTCGAGTGATTTGTAGGATAATGCACTTTTAAAATCTTGTTAGCGAAGAGATATCGCCATTTTATATCATTAACTTTACTAATCTACTCTTTGTGTGAATGATTCATTGTAATATATATATATATATATATATATATATATATATATATATATATATATTGAATTATTCATGAGATCTCACAGGATTCGAACTTGCGTCCTCTAGGTGAAACCGTAATTAGATCTGACGTGGCTTAAAACACTCAGCCACTTAGGACCTCCTGATCAAACAAAGCTCGAATACTGCTTTTGAACACACATCTCCTTCCTGATTCTCGAAATATACAAATCTGCTTTGATAAAGACAATTTTTTTATGAAATGGATTAAATCCGACGGAATATTTAGTTTACTTGTTTAAAAAGCTACTTTTTAAATGGATGCTCATATTTGAGTAGATGCCCTGTTAGCAAATATTATATTAATTTTTAAATAAGAGACTAAAGTTAGACAGAGCTAAAATGTTGTGACCCCATTTTTTTCCTTTTGCCTTCAAATTGGGTCGCGAGTCATTTACGGTTTGCTAATCACTGCAATATTTCATTGACTAGCGACACAACAAGTGAACGTCTTGTGCTCTCTCAACCAGAAGCTTTCTCTTGAATTTACACGCCCAGTTAGACAGGCACCACGATCTGAATGGTCTGACATCCAGAAAGATATCCTGCTACAAAATTCTTTTGCCATATCCACCAGGAGAAAAATTTGAAACTTTATGCTTCAACTCGAGACAGAGAAATAAAAACAGACACACTGAAATGATACCACGGAAAACTGATATATATATATATATATATATATATATATATATATATATATATATATATATATATATATATATATAGTTAGTTTATGCAAATTTAGGTAATCCGTATGGGTAGACCTGAGGAGGATGATATCCAGAGAGCTCAATGTAAAATTCAGAGCAGATATGTTTGAATAAAAGACAGACCACGTTAAGATTCCATGTAATAAGGTATTTCACCATAACCCCTTTAACAGGGTTCTGGTTCATCAGACTTTACTTCCAAAAAAGCTGAAATGAAAAATGAACAGAAATTCACACGTTTTTTACGGACCTCATCAAGTATACGCAAAGTTAACGAAGTGGGGAAGTGAGGAAATAGGAAACTAAAATGATACATATGACACACTCATATCATCTCCCCACCTTCACTTCTTAACGTGGTCTGTCTTTTATTCAAATATATATATATATATATATATATATATATATATATATATATATATATATATATATAGATATGTAGAAAAATAGGAAAAAAAACACGTTAGGAAAATAATCCGTCATTCTTTAGTACTTTTGTGTTTATTTAAAAAAAAAAACAGTGCTCAATACAAAAGTAGAGACTAAATTATAATTTGTCTATATTTCTGAGATGAGGTATTATGTACAGTATTTACATTAGTCGGACTATTGTCCTCATCTTTGTCGCCATATTTGTCACAACGTTTCGGCCGTTGTATGCTCCGGCCTTCTTGAGGACAATAGTCCGACTAATGTAAATATTGTAAATTATAATTATATTTATTTTTAAAAATATGATTCTTTCGCTCCATAAGAGTTCTCATGTTTCAAAAACAAGAGCCGAAAACTTCAATATAATTGTTAAAATTAAATTGAATTAAAGTATCAATCTCTGTTTCATCCTCAAGCGAAATTTTGGGAATAACTAATCTTGAAATTTACGCATCTTTATAAGCATATTCATTCGTAAAATTAATTGCTACGGAAACGGCTGAAGCGAACAGTCCAAGAGGGGGTGTAAGGGTTAACAATTTCTATCAATATACCGGTCACCCTCGGAAAGAGGCCAAGCCAAGACGGGGCTAAAGTGTCCATTTCAAAGCGAATGATGACGTTCCTATACGCACATATTAATTTATATTTGGGCAGCAAGCTTTTTAAAAATATGTTTTGTTGAATATGACAGGCAAGGAATATTAATTTAATCTTTTATCTACTTTCCCCCCCATTCTTCCGTTTTTTTTCATCACTTTATTTAACAGTGGGGATGGCGTGTTGGAAGCTTAAAAGATAGAAAGACGCCCACTCGAATAAACGTTCCTACTAGTATTCAAAACTACACAAAAAACACATACAGTCAAACATGAAAAGAAATTAACAACATCTAAAAGCAAACCCCCTTGAAAATGGTTAAAGACGTTGTAGAAAGTGCCTAGAAGAATATGGACAATTCTTGCAGTCCTTACTTCCACCAATCGGAATAATGTAAGAACGCCGGAAAAACTAAATAACAAATTAATTAAATTTTCCTTGCCTGTCCTATTTAACGAATCAGCGAAAAAAGGACAATGATCACGGCACACTACATGTACGCACATCCGCGCAGACGGGAGCCCGCGCGCAAACGCACACCCGCACAGATTGGCGCATGGCCGCACGTTCACAAACGCACACACGAACACAAACAATACGGAAAAAATTGCACCAATGATAAGTGTATAAAAAAAAAAAGAAAAAATCGAAAAATATAAGCAGTAAATTGCTGATAACCCCTGAAGATTGGACGGTCTGGTCCCTTATGTTTCCTGGACAAGTTAACCTGACAGAGCCCAACTCTCTCAAGCTGGTTTCAGAGTTTCCTTCTTCTAGACTGGTTGCAACCCAAAGCTACAGTCTGTTCTGCTATTTTATTCATAGATTGTAAACGAAACTTTGAGGTCGGGATGCAGAAGGTAATATCAATCAGCAAAGTGACAAACTTTTACACATATTGATTAGTGGGTTGGTGCATAATTATCAGGCGTTTTTTAAACAATATTTATTATGAAGAAAGAAACATGACAATTCAACAATAACTTTTTAAAATTATTCCGGGGCGTATGATTACCGACACGCATTTTTGACAACCTGAAAATAAAATATTTTTATTAATAAAAGTAAACAAAACAGCACTTTTATTAAAAAATAACACGCCTAAAAAAACGCCTGATAATTATGCACCAACCCAGTATATATATATATATATATATATATATATATATATATAGATAACTAGACTCGTTTCAAAAAACCCTCGAATTTTTGATTTGCTAATCAAATCAATCTCAAGGGAAAAAAAGGTTTTTTAAAAAAGAAAGAGCTACAAACGTGAACTTCTGCCGACAAAAAAATCGCACAGATGCAGGTCTGAAGCCCAAAGAAAAAACCCCGATACGAGTAACAACTAACTAACAAAAGAGCTCAATACAACCGTAGAGCAGACCTAGATACACCTAGTGAGCCAGACAAACCTTAGGTTTCACCTAAACGGATCGTCAGGGAACGTTTGGCCAAACTTTCCTGACGATCCGTTTAGGTGAAACCTAGGTAGGTTTGTCTGGCTCACAGGTGTATATATATATATATATATATATATATATATATAAATATATAGATAGATAGATAGATAGATAGATAGAGAGAGAGAGTGAGAGAGAGAGAGAGAGATCTCGTAATAGCTTTAATGATAAGTATGCTAATTTGTATTACTTGTAGTTGTTGCAGCATTCAACCGGGTTCGAACCACCGGAATAAAAACCAACCAAGCGTAACAGAGGTCGTATTCATAGTAAGCGTTTCAATGGGAATTCTGATTCGCAATCGGGTCCCAATCTATACAGACATTAGGATAGTGAGATCTAAATTTTTCCTGGACAAGTTAACCTAACGGAACCCAACTCTCTCAGGCTGGTTTCAAAGTTTCCTTCTTCTAGACTGGTTGCAACCGAAATCTATAGTCATAGATTCATACCTTTTAAGTGAATAGCTGGAATTCGAACTTAGCTCTCAGGTACCTTAATCCAAGCTGCTAACCATTATTCCGCCCTAACTTTATTAAGCATGCTAGCCATTTCGAATGAAAGCAGTAATGGCATGTATACCCTGAATTCATTATAAAAATTATAGGATTAGTAAATACTAAACACTTTAAAATACCTCAGCATATGGATCAAATTTAGTATAGGAGAAAAGAAACTGAACATAGAATAGTCTGCACCAGATGTAATATCACCCAACACCACAAGTTACTACAAAACCAAAACATCAACTGGAAAACTCGAGCTATGTTATTAAATAGCTTTGCAGCTTTCATATGAATGTCATGCATAGCACGAAACATGTTCAAAAACATTTAAACTGTCAGCTGTATTTGACCGCTTTCAATAGTTAAAAAAAAAAAAGGTTTGAGCTAGTGAAGCTTGAAGGTCTTGGCAAAGACCATCTTTCTTTGAACATTGTGGATTAGTGTCACATAATCACAAAGAAAAAACTGTACCAAATAACAGAAACCACATCACTTAAGGACTGCCAACAGCAGCAACAACTAAAATAGATTGCACATAACCTCAAAAGAAAATAATGACATATTCAAGATGTTGACATTCCACACTACTTCAAATAAAAAGTTAGGAAAGAAACTACTGAAAAATTGTTTAAAGAGAACAATTTTATAAACTTGAACTGAAAGTGTTACTGGCTGCTCAGTCAATGAATGACAAATGTTTCCTTGTAGGGAAACGGCTAATATTACCATTAAAGCTTGTATTTTATTACTGTTCTTATTTTCTCTTTTTAGGCTTTTTGTTTTATGATCCATATCTGAAATTAAAAATAAGTATCAATTACGATACTATTATATATATTTATTTACAATGAGTATCTCTCTACTTGCATAATAAAACCCCATGCCAGCAAATAAGTTACATTTCTTACAAAACCAGACATTATAAACTGATATATTCATCACATAAGTATATCCTGAAAGATTAAAAATCATTTGGTCAATAGCAATTTTATTGTGAAGATAATAATTTTGATAATAAAATTTGATAGTATAAATATATGTTTGTCATAATTGCATCGTCCTTGTGAATGAATGAAATCTGAAATGTGTGTGAGTGCTCTCTCATAGAATAAATCATCTTATGGCAGTGTGTAATAATGTGAATATGTATGTGTAAATCTTTATGCATTCATAAACTTGTATCTACTAATAATATAATCATGTGCAATTTCCAATGTTGTGTTCCTATCATTCAGTAACTTTACAGCATAAAATAATCACAAACAAAATCCGTTTTTCCATACTTCTTTGCTAACTTAGCAACTTTCTCTTTCTGATGTGTACTTAAAGGTAGTAGTTTAATTGTATTTAATTGTCTTTAACCAATGTTCATAATATTTTGCATTTTTCCTCTCCATTTACAACAACAGTGACTTCACATATTTTCTTATTGGTTAATTTACTTTTACTTTTCATTCTTTTCAAATTGTTTTTGTGGCAGATGTGAAGAAATGGATTAAGCATCCACATTCCAAACAAATCTACCAATAGAAATAAAACAATCCTTCTTTCCTCCTGAAGTCAATGGGGGGAGGGGGAGGGGAGCTATGCTGATGACATAGGTATTCTTAGTTGGCATTTTCTTTTTAACAGAAAATCAACATTCTTTACTAAGTATTTCAAGAAATAGGACTCAAGATAAAACATTTCCAAAACAGAAACTGTGATCTGGAATTGGAATGAAAGCAGTGATAGCACTGATACCCTGAATTCATCATAAAAATTATGGGATTAGTAAATATTAAACACTTCAAAATACCTCAGCATATGGATCAGTTATAGTAAATTTAGTATAGGATAAAAGATACTGAACATAGAATAGTCTGCACCAGATATAGTTTCACCCAACACCACAAATTACTGCAAAACCAAAACATCAACTGGAAAACTCGAGTTATTAAATAACCCCATCAGATCGACACTCCCATATGAATGACATGTAAGCTCCCAGACCCGTTCAGAAATATCTAAATTGTTAGCTGTTTACAGCCGCTTTCTAAAGATTAAAAATGGTTAAAATTAACTTTGAGTGTGTGAAGTCTGAGGGTGTTGGCAAAGACAATCCTTCTTTGAACATTATGGTCTGGCGCTAAAGAATCGTACATAAGGAAGGGTACCAAAGAACAGAAATTACATAACTTAAGGACTACCAACAGTGGCAACAACTAAAATGGATAGCTCATGTAACTCAAAGGGAAAATAATGACATAATCAACAAAAAAATACTGGAAAAAGCGAAACCTGTAGAGAGGCCTTTGTCCTGTATTATTCTGGCCACTGTTATTTATTTAAAGATATATATATGGCGCCCTCGGTGAGAATGAAAATTTAATGAATAAATAGTTGCACAACATACGTCCTAATAACGTTAATCTTCAATATTTACATTATTCGGACTATTGTCTTCATCTTTGTCGCCATATTTATTACAACGTTTCGGCCGTTATACGCCCCGTCCTTCTTCAGGTGGTTGGAATGTCGAACTGAACCCTTTATTTTGCTGAATGGAGTAGACTGTTCTAATTCCACGTGTCATGTTTTAATGGATGTCAGTTATCAGTTATCTCCTGTTAATTCCCCTCTCCAAGTTCTCCACTGCCTTAACCGGGTATTGAACTCACACTGTTTGGGTCCTGTCGAAACGTTACAATAAATATGGCGACAAAGATTAGGACAATAGTCCGAATAATGTAAATAGTGTACATAATACCTCATCTCAGAAATATAGACAGATACTGAAGGACTGAAACGTTGTGATAAATATGGCGACAAAGATGAGGACAATAGTCCGAATAATGTAAATAGTGTATATAATACCTCATCTCAGAAATATAGACAGATACTGAAGGGCCGAAACGTTGTGATAAATATGGCGACAAAGATGAGGACAATAGTCCGAATAATGGAAAAAATTTACAAAATACCTCATCTCAGAAATATAGACAGATACTGAAGGGCTGAAACTTTGTGATAAATATGACGACAAAGATGAGGACAATAGTCCGAATAATGTAAATAGTGTACATAATACCTCATCTCAGAAATATAGACAGATACTGAAGGGCTGAAACGTTGTGATAAATATGGCGACAAAGGTGAGGACAATAGTCCGAATAATGTAAATAGTGTACATAATACCTCATTTCAGATATATAGACAAATATTAATCTTCAATGACAGATACTGGATCCAGGGCTTGAAAAATTCTTTTGTTTATAAAAAAAAAATTATCTAAAACTGATTTTATATCATTTTAAAGTTAGAGAAATCTGAATAAAATGTATTTCTTGGCCATACCTAACCACATATTTTAAAATGCTACATCATCCTCAGAAATAATAGACAGAAATCTATTAGGGTTAAATGAAAATACAACTGGTATGTGATAAATTTGGCGACAAAGATTGAATTCTGACAAAAAAAATCATTGATTCATGATGAATTCATTAACATTTTGACAAAGTAAAATCAGATCTCAAAATTTATCGAGATGTTCAATTTACCCCGAAATTGCAATATTTTTTTATTTTTATGGCGACAAAAACATCAAATATGTCAAAAACGTCTAATAATGTAAATATACTTTTTGTCAGGCTAAAATTTCGACCTTTCATTTGCCAGATATATAGGACAAATTTTAATTTTCAATGTTTAAAATTTAGACTTTGGATCAAAATGGTTGTAATTTACTATTTTGGATCCAGAGGTATTAGAAAATTGCCTCAAATATCATAACATTATGAGTTGATTTTCTTGTTTATTTTTTATCCGGTCGGTAAAAAAAATACTGTTTATTATAAAATTTATTTTAATATTTGTATCTTAAAGTTAAAAAAAAAAAGAATAAAACATAAAATAAAATATAAAATAATTGTCGGACTTTGTCCATTTCTTGGCCATACCTCAACCACATATTTTAAATGCTATCATCACCTCATAAGAGTGAAAGACTTTGGGCTAAAATAAATATTATGGTTAAATGAAACAGAAAAAAAGATACAACTGAAAAGGAAGTCATTTTTCCAAAACTTTGAATGCCATATAATTGAATTCTGATTGGGAAAAAAAAAATCATTGATTCAAAAACTGATGAATTAATTAAACATTTTGACAAAGTAAAATCAGAATTACTACAAAATTTATCGAGATGTTCGAAAGAGAGGATGAGAATGAAAGAGTGAAATATATCATTATATTATTTTTTTATTTTTATTTTTTAGTATAAAATATATCAAATATGTCAAAAAGATACGTCTAAGATCAACAAACGGATCGTCAGGGAATTCCTGAAAGAATATACTTTTGGAAAATTCTAGGTCTGCTACGGTTAAACCCATTTTAGTTCTTTTACTCATATCAGTTTTTTTTGGGGGTCAGACACTTAGCCCAGAAGTTTTTTTAATGCAGGACCAAATTTTATATTATAGAGACTGTTTAAAAAAATTGATTCCAAATATGCTAGAATTAAATGTTTCAAAACTCAAATGGATCAAAATGGTTGAGTAAATATTTTTGTTGGAATAACTATTTTGGGGTTACAGACAAATGGATATTAGTAGGGTATTAAATTGCCTCAGAATATCAAAAAAAAAACGAAGATTATTAAGCTTTCGTCAGTTGATTTTTACCCAAAATTTTATTTTATTATGAAAGAAAATTGCTTAAAAAAAGGTCTTTCGTGGCGTTTGTTTTTGACGACTCCGGTCGGTAAATTTCGTTAATACTATAATTTATTAAGGGTGTTAGTTGTATTTAATTAAATATTTGTGAATCTGATAAAGAAAAAAAAAAAAAAAAACGATGATAAAAAACATAAAATAAAAATATAAAATAATTTTTCATGGAGGCACAAAAGGGCACATTTTGTTCTAGCCTTGTCAATTTTCCATTTAACATTTGTATTTGTTTCCTTCAAGTGCAAAAATATTTTTGATAGTGAAGTCAGTTATATTAAAGTTCCTATCTATCTATCTATTCTTCGTGGACTATCCTATCTATCTATCTTGGTATCTATCTATTTTCTAATGGGCAGTCTTCTGGGACAGCATATTTTTCCTAGTGCCAAAGACATTTTGTTCAAATCTTAAGAGTGTTTTTTATTATGTGCGAGGATTATCAGAGCAGCTGTAGCTCAATTTTAGGGTGTTCTTATTGAATAACACTGATAAATGATTAATTACAAATGAGGAATGGTTGAACGAGGGATGAGCCGGAAGTGAAACAGAAAAATTTTTTAGGGCATCAGAGTCGAAAAAATGAAAAGGAAGTCTTCTGAAAGAAATCCAAAACGGTGAAATACTGAGAGGAAAACGGGTGAGAGGATAAAGAAAAAAATCAGAAAGTGATTAAACTAAACTTAAAGGTGGAGGACAAAAGACGGCAAAATGTCCAACCTTATAAGAATAAGCTAACCCTTTATACATACAAAACTAAAAAAGGATAAAAACACATAATAAAGAAAATAGAAGGAGGAAACTTGAAACAGGGAAATATTCCAAAACATAAAAGTGAGGCAAAAGGAAAAAATAGCATGAAAATGAGATTAAAGGAAGGACCGGACACGAAAAAAACAGGAAAAAGAAAATCATGGACAGGTTCAAGTAAAGTGAAGATGAAACTAGGACAGAGGGAGGAGAACACGAAAAAAGAGGAAATATTCAATAAGAACACCCTAAAATTGAGCTACAGATAATCTTGAACGCAAATAAAAAAACACAATAATAAGATCTTGAAGGAAAACAGAAAAAAAACAAAATCAGATGATAATAGGAAAAATTATGTAACTGAGAAAACCCAGAAGACTGAAAAAGAAAATAAATGAGGAAAGATGAGAACTCTGTGGGGATACCAATGCACTATTAATTACAGGGCTGATGTTGGGTCCACGAAGAATAATTTCGGTTCTTTTGTAATATAAACAAAAGAAACCAGATATATAAAATATTTTTGGCATATATAAATATATATATATATGACCCATCTATATATATATATATAATCTATTAAATAATAGATACGAGTTAACGGTTTTTGTGGCATCATCAGATTTTTGGTTTGAAAAAAAAAAAAAAAAAAAAAAAAATATATAAACTTGTTTAACGAATAACCCAATCATCAGATTCACTAGAAATTATCCAAACTTGCATACAACATAACACCCTTCATAATACATAGGTTTAAAATACCTTAACTAAAAAGATAACCCTTTATGAAGTCGTCAAAAAACAAACGCTACGAAAGTTTTCTTTTTTACGGTTCCCTTTCATAATAAAATAAAATTTAAATAAACTTAGACAAGTTGTTAAAGCTCGTATCTTCGTTTTTTTTAACTTTGGGCTTGACACCTTGAAAGTATC
>CAHIKZ030005241.1:525000-600000 GCA_903632075.3 Acanthosepion pharaonis | reverse complement strand
GGAAGAACGGGGGGGGGACCGAGGAAGATAAAGTAAGGAGAAATAGTTTTGAAATTTTACATGGAAAATATATGTACTTTCACTAATAAATATTTTTCGCCGTTATCTTATTGATCTGATGCCAGTAAGTTCAAAGAGCCACAGAACCTGCAGGGCAAAGCGAAGTGGCCGCCCAGATTTGACCTTTTTTTGTTTCCCACCGCCGAAACAAGCATCATGGCGTGAGTCTTATTCTTATCTGAATTTATTCGGCTTCCATGGAAGTGTCTTCCGACGCAGTGCGTGCCACTAACGCTGCGAAAAGGTGAGAAGAGAAAAGGAAAATGCCGGTTTAGTTTATCCCATGCTAAGCGCGTCCGGAAGTAATTTGTTCTTCCGGGGATAGGACTGTTTTAAGTCGGGATTCATGAGTAGAGAATGGCAAACCAAGTAACTCTATCTCCAAACTTCTCTCTCTCTTTCTCATTTCATATGTATATATATATATATATATATATATATATATATATATATATATATATACAACACACACACACACACACACACACACACACACACATATATATATATATATATATATATATATACATATATATATATCATGAAATGGACAAAGTCCGACAATTATTTTTAAGACATTTTTATGTTTATACATTCTTTTTTATAGATACAAATATTTAAGGAAATGCTTTGTTTTTATAATAAACAGTATTAACGACATTTACCGGCATATATTCCATTTTTTTTTAATTATAAACAGAGCATTTATTTAAATATTTGTATCTATAAAGAAGGATGTATAAACATAAAATGTCTTAAAATAATTGTCGGATTTTGTCCATTTCATAACGTCTGACGTCATTTGCTTACATTTGGATACGCATCAAGTAGTTTAAAAACAGTAAAATAGACCTTGCTAATCGAAACGCTCCTCTGTGGCTAAATCAGTAAAATCACATCAGGCTATATGACGGTTCGGTATAGGATACAGATTCGATTCTTGTCGGAGGACGCATATTTTGTATGAAAATTTCTCGGACATTTAGGACGGTAAATTGTGTTAATACTGTTTATTATAAACAGAGCATTTACTTAAATATTTGTATCTATAAAAAAGAATGTATAAACATAAAATGTCTTAAAATATATATGTATAGGGTGCGATCGGTAAATTGTCACCTTTTTATATTTTTAATTTCGCGCATGCGTGTTGTTTGTTTTTTTTATTTTGTCGACTGCTCATTATAGTAGGGTCGGTTGGGCACCGTCTGTGAGAAAAAGAGCACCAGAATGCAATTCACTCCGCCAGAAATTTGGGAACGGTATGCCATTCTACTTAGTATTCGCGCCGAAAGGTGCAATACGAACATTTCGGAGTGTTTGGGTTTCAATCTGAGGACAGTGCAGAGGATTCGGAAAGAGTTGGATGAATCTAATGGTGATTACGAAGGAAGGACAGCTCGGAAAACTCACTCTGATAGTTCTGATAAGAATAGAATTCCCGAATTTGTTGGCGAAGGTCTCAGAATTAACACGGAAGTCTACATCAAGTACCTTGAGGAGGTAGTGCTGCCCAGGGTGAAGACGGTGTCTGCCTGAAGACCCTATATTTGGCAAAAGGATTCTGCACTATGCCACACAAGCAGGAGAACCCAGTCGTGGATGTCAGACAATTCCTGCGACCACATCACCCCTTACATCTGACCACAAAACTCCCCAGACTGCTACCCACTTGAGTATTATGAGTGGGGCGCAAGTTCAGCGCGAGACTAACAAAATTCCTTGTCACAACAAAGATAAACGGAAGGGAAGGATTATGGCAGCATTCACCTACTTAAAAAGGGAGACCGTCCAGAAGAATTGCGAAGTCGTCTAGAAGCCAGAGTTGAAGCTATATATATATATATATATATATATTTATAGAATAAATTTACTCTTTAATATTTGAAGATATTTTTTGTGTAATTTTGGTAAATATATCTGTTAAAATGAGATGTCAGTGTTATTTTTCTTTTTTCGTAATTTACACGACAATTTATTCATCGCACCCTACACACAAACACACACACACACACATAATGATCCACAGACAGACTGTTTCATAGCTCATCAATGTGGCGAGACATCCGAACGCTTCAAGCTGGGATCGAAACTCGATCGATTTGATATCAGTCGAAGATTCTAACCCCTAGGCTGTCGACGCCAGTGAGAAAAGGGAATTTTTGCGTATTTATTTTATCATAAACACGCCAGCGACCTAGAGAACTCAGTCCAGTTTGGAGAGTCTTGCATTATCAACAGTATTTCGCGCTTTTCTCCCCACAGTGCTCAACCGAATTAATTATTTTCGGGAGTTAATATCGTCATCAAAAACAGACTGTTTCGTTGTTATATATATATATATATATATATATATATATATATATATATATATATATATATATTAATAAATAGACATATTGCATTATGCATGAAACTTCGAGTCGTGTTACCGATGAGCGATATGTATATTTATTAATATATACTTATTAGGTCTGTTTTGTTACATCGAGCATTATTTTATTAACACCAGCACTATATTTTCGATATATATATATATATATTTATATATATATATATATAAATTTAAGAACGCTCCTAGATATTCATCAGGTTAGCCGAAATGTCTAGGCAAGCTATGGAGGACACCAAGTGATTCAATTTAATGTCTAATTAACGAAAGTGCCTATATGATCTCCGTTTGTCTTTATTCATATATACACTGCGTGCCAAATTATTATCGAGATAACTTTTTTCTATTTCAAAAACGGTCCAATCAATTCATACAAAATTTTCACACAATGTTGGCAACACTGACCTGCGCAATCATTGAAATTTTCGTAATGATCTGCGCAATGTAAAAAACTGGCACCATATTTGTTATCAGCACGCTGATTTGAGCGTGCCAACTTATTAGAAAAGTGTAAGAATTTAGTGAAAAGATGGGCCGTAAATGCATTTTAAGTAATGCTGAAAAGAAAACTATCACCTCAGAACTCTCAAAAGGTAAATCTACCCTAGAAATTTCTAAAATGATTGGGAGGTGTCATCAAACAGTGAAAAAGTTCACCGCCGACCCTACACAAGTATGCAATAGGGCAGGTACAGGCAAGCCGAGGGTTATTTCACGTCGTCTCATGTCACGACTTAAACGGGAGGCCACGAAGAACCCTGGACTTACTAGTCAAGAGCTTTTCAGTCGCATTGGGTATCCTACTGTATCTAAAAGTACTCAGTGTCGGTATCTGAGGGAAATAGCAACAACAATCAAACCTGTATGGAAGCCTACGTTGACGAGAAATCACATTCAAAATTGAGTGAAATGGGCCGAGGACAATATGAAGATTGACTTCTCTAAAGTTTTGTTCACAGACGAAACTCGAGCAACACTTGATGGGCCAGATAGATGGTGCAAAGGCTGGGTAATGGACGGACAATGGGTAAATAGTAGGGTAGACCAGGTTCTATAGCCTTGGTTGGCAACTGGTCTACCGCAGAAAGAAATAGCTACCTACTACGGGAAAAACATCTGCCTCGTCAGTAATGTATCGAAAGATACATGATCGCCTAGACGTGTATCACGCATGGTACATAACTGAACTGAGGTTTGCCTCTCGTCCAGTTCAACATCTCTCCCGTATTTTGAACAAGAGTAGAGTTTTATCACTTGCTTCCTGTTTAGGATTTAGTTTTCCGGTTTCTTGTAAAATATTTTACATTCTCTTTCACGTCCAGTAGCCCCTTGCATCTTAGTGATATTATCGCCTTGCTTGGGGTGAATTGATTAAAAAAAAGAAAAGGTGTGGCCTCATTTAGGAGGGTTTTGATTCTCTGCATGGAATGCAGTCAGTATTCTAAGTTTTCAAAGCTTAGCTTAGATGTGGTGCAAGTCCCAAAATAAGGGGTACCCAATGAGGATCGAACTCATTACTCAGTTGTAATTGTTCTAGCGTGACATGCTCGCTAATAACTATACCACGTCGTATGTGCGCGCGTTTGAAAAGATGTAACGGAAACCAATCCTCAAAATGGAATTGGTAAACCAGGATCAAATTCGATCGAAGCTGATGCTCTCTGTTTGCACTAGTGCCCTTGCGATAACACACGGTTTCTATCCTAGACAGGGTTAAAATAGGAGGGTAGAGTTGTTGTTGTCAATGTTTCAGTCGGACGAAAGGCACGAGACAGGGGTCACAGGAGGTTGGAAGGTAATTCTCTTAAAGGGACTGAAACATTGAAATGGATAAATACTTTTTTAGATATTTTCGACGGTTTTTCTAGCTTTCTCGGTCAAATTCTACTTCCTACCTAACTGTATAGACACGAATTTCATTCCACACCGGGGGTTGATAAGACAGATGACCTATATCTTCGTCTGCCGAAATAGACTATTCCCCATATGAGATAATTTTGGATTTTATTGTATACACTACCCCTCTTCTTCCTCCAAAAACCCTACATACATCTCTTATCTCTTTACTTCCTCTTTTTTTCTTTTTCCCTTTTTTCTCGTTTTCCATTTCCCATATAATTTCTGTTGAGTTGACTGATTAAATAAGTCAACGTCTGATCCTTACCCCCTCCTTCCTCAATTATAAGTCTTATAATAAAAAGAAATATAAAAATAAATTTTAAAACTTTCCCTTCCCTCTCTAAACTTGACCATGTCTCTCATACCATCCCTCACCACCCTCTATGTCAACTTATATAAGCTTAATACTGCCCGTCAAAAGTGTAAATTTTAAATTCATTTTTCGTTTCACCTTTTGAAAGTGAAGACTGAGAAAAATAAAATTCTCTGTTGAAATAAATTATTACAATGGAGCCTTAAAGTGGTCTGTTTTTTTTTAAAATTAAATTATATATATATATATATATATATATATATATATATATATATATATATATATATATATATGTGAAAAATAAGAAAATAAAAAATTAAAAATTATTAAAAAATTAAAATCTTTAGACACACTGGGTTGTAGATTAATATTCTTTCGTTTTTTTATTATTATTCCATTTAGATTCCTCGACTAGTTTCGACCGAAATGGCCATCATCGGGAGGAGAAATATTTCTGCTTGCTGGTAGCACTAAACTACAGAAATGAATGTCTTTTGCTGGAGAAAATGAACTTTTGTCTGTAGTTTTCATTTGTTTTTTTTTTTTTATTTTATTTTTTTTATTTTTTTTTATCTTTTTAACATGAATCTTTTAACATTCCTTGTGTTGGTCAAACAGTCTCTTTTAAGTTGTTATTTGAGATAAGAGCTGGATAGATACATGTTACTCTCAATTCTCTGGTCAGTTTGACAGTTTTATTGGACCTGGTGAGGGGATGTGTCTCTGTTTAGTGTTTGTGTGTGTGTTATTTGGTTCTTAGGGAGTGAGTGAGTATATGTGTAAGCATGTGTATTGCTGTAGGTGTGTGTTACCATTTGGCTCATTAGGGAGTGAGTGAGTATGATGTGTGTATATTCGTGTGGGTGAGTGTATAAGTGTGAGGCCTCCACACCTCCGTAAGCATGTCTGTCTTGTGTGGGTGAGAAATGAGGGTACGTTTTGATTTGTTGACTTATATATTGTTACTATCTATATATTGTTAAATTTATGATTTAGCCCGGCTGGGTATTTTGTTTTTAGACGTTGTATCCACTTATTTTCATGGAACTCTAAAATCTTTCTAATGTTATCTGCTCTGAACTTTTCTATTCGCTCAACTATAGTGAATTTGGCATGGGTTTTGAAATCATGTTTTTCCAGGCGGAAATGTTGTTCTACAGGTAATAATTTTTCATGGGTAGTCGACTTAATTCATTACGATAATTATTAATTCATTTTATATATATATATATATATATATATATATATATATATATATATATATATATATATATATATATATATATCCTGACAATATATATATATATATATATATATATATATATATATATATATATATATATATATCAATTGTCATAAATAAATACACAGTGATTTTCAGCTTGAGTTGTTATTAGGTATCTTGTCCCACCTCCTTTAAGTCACATCTTTTCTGTAAATTTCGCACTTTTTGATTTTTAAATGATTTCCGACTCCCTCATTTCATTAACACCCACCGTCTATTGCATACCAAGAAAAATTCCGACTGCCCATTTATTAAGAGTTCCCCTTGCATTAGGCACCTAATTATACTTACTCACCGAACACCCTAATATATATGTGTGTGCTTGTGTCTGTCTCTGGATATGTGTTTGCCAACAAACACGCGCATGCGTAAGAAAAGAGAGTCCATGTAATAAGCATGCGCGTATTGAACTGATATATTTGATCTGGTTACATATATCGAACGGCTTAATGACGTTAACAGAATTAGACAATATGGCCTTTTCAGCAGCATAGGCCATCAATTGGACGATCGTCATGTGTTTCTGAGATGTAATTACAGACGCATTCTCAGGGTTCGTGTCGAGATACACATCGTGAATCTGCCCGTATTTTCAGATCGCTTTTCCCGATATCCACACGCATGCAATTTAATGATCTGCACATGTCAAATGTATGATTGATCTCTTGGCCAGTCTATTTATACCTGATTTTCATATAAATACATGGAAGATTATCTATCTATCTATCTATCTATCTATCTATCTATCTATCTATCTATCTATCTATCTATCTATCTATCAAGTTCTGTTCCTATCTATCTATCTATCTATCTCAGGTTGTTCATTATCTATCTATATTAAACTTCATATCTATCGCATTCTGTTCGTATCTCTCTCTCTATCTATCTCAGTCTGTTCTTATCTATCTATCTATCTATCTATCTATCTATCTATCTATCTATCTATCTATCTATCTATTAGGCATTTCGTATGTATCTATCTTTTCACTTCTCTCTCTCAATCTCTGTCTCTCTTTCTCTCTTTCTCTCTCTCTCTCTCTCTCTATATATATATATATATATATATATATATATATATATATATATATACCTAAGTATAAGATTGATGTATACGGAATAAATTCCGATAGCCAAAAAATACTATTCTTAGAAGAGTGCTCAATACAGAGTAAAGCAAATATAATTTACTCGAAAATTATAATATAAATATGTTATAAAATCACTACAAAAATAGCCATTTTATTTCAACACTTCTGGTGTCTTATCAAGTGATGGTGTTGAATGTAGAATAAAGAGTTTTAAAACGTTCAAATCGACCAAACACCCCTCGATGGTGGAAACACTGTTACATAAGCTGGAATGACCAATCAAAATACAAGTATATGAGAATTCAAAAAAATTGACAACGAACTAAGGTTATAATAATTAATGCTTTAATGTTAGGTTTCGACTAAAATAGAAATCATCCTAATTAATGCTAAATTTTACTATGAAATTGAAAATTAAAAATTACCAATTCTAAATTTTAAATTTAATCTCTATTAAATTTAAAATATTATAAAATTATTTAAAGAAGAAACTGAGGAAAAATACATATATTTTGTTTTCTATTTTGTTTTAATCGAAAAACCAAAACTTAAGTTAGAATAAACGTTAAAATCTAATGTTGTGCTAAACTTCGTTTCAACTTAGATACATTTGAAGTGATGACATGGGCAGGGGAGGGTGACATCTTGTAAAATACAATACATACACAATCAGATTATAATGCACAAACACGTAAACATATTTAGATATATAAACACGCAAAAACACGAACGAAACAGGAATTAGATGTCTACGACTCTTAAAAAACAAAAAAAAGACGACAACATATACATACAATGAAAGGCATATATAAGCGATCATACACACATTCATTAATAAGGATACACACATATACACACCAACAAATATTCAAATTTGAAAATGTTAGTAAACGAATTCAAACATACTATTAAAATATTACTTATATGGACAAAGTTATATAGATAAAAAAGGTTCAATAGATCAAATTTAGTAGGGTTAGAATTGAAAAACAAATATTCATCAATGAACAACGTAAAGAAAAAGATACTAAAATATATAGAAATGGATAGAAAAATAAATATATACGCAGACACACACATAAGGAAACACCAAATTCAAATGTCCAGGCAAAATATAACACTTAAAATAAAACTATCTAATATATAAAAAAGAAAACTCATAAACACACAAATATATATAAATATCACATATATACTTATATTCCATGAGTACACATACACGAGTACAAATATATAACAATAGGTAAAAAAAATACATACATACGCATGTGTACACATATTCATCACTACAAATAGAAACGTACATAAAAATACCTACGCGCGCGCACACACACACACTCATATATATATATATATATACGCATATAGATAAATACGCATATAGATAAATACACATATACATAAACAGATACCCATATGCATATATACAAACACACAGAAATAAATATAAATATATCAACCTACACAGTAGCATAAAAAAAATGTATATATAAATATATATATATATATATATATATATATATATATATATATATATATATAAAGAAAGAACAGTAAGATATATAATCTGGTGTTCTTATAAATTGTAAAATTAAACTCGAAGCTTTTAGCTTCCATTTTTGAAACATGGTTAGAACTGTGTAGCGAAAAAAAACATATTTTAAATCAATTAATTTATAATATACATACATATATATATATATATATATATATATATATATATATATATATATATAATAGATAGATAGATAGATAGATAGATAGATAGATATTGAACAATAAAAAATATTAAAAAATTTAAATCTTCAGACACACTGGGTTGTATATTAATATTCTTTCGTTTTTATTATTATTTCATTTAGTTTCCTCGACTAGTTTCGGCCATCATGGTCATCATCAGGAGGAAAAAAATCCTGCTTGCTGGTAACAGTGAACTACAAAAATGAATGTCTTGATGGAGAAAATGAACATTTGTCTGTATTTTTCATTTGTTTTTTTTATTTTTTTAACATGAATTTTTGTTTTTTGTTCAGACCTTGTGTTGGTCAAATAGTCTCTTTTAAGTCGTTATTTAAGATAAGAGCTGGATGGATTCATGCTGCTCTGAATTCCCTTGGTCATTTTGACAGTTTTATATATATATATATATATATATATATATATATATATATACACATATGCACATATATACATATACATATATATACATATAAATCAAACTTATATATATATATATATATATATATATATATATATATATATATATATATATACATAAAATCAAACTTATTATCTATTATAAAAAATTCAAGACAGCCAACCTTATACTCAAAAATAGCAATATGCCAAGTCAAAGTTGCAAAGAACGAATATTATCTATGAGTTCAAATGCCTCTTAAGAAACTGTGTTCCTGATCAAACCGGACTCATAAATAATTACATCGGTTACACAACCACATGCTTATCCAGACGACATACGTTACACCTATCTGATCACAGCTCCATTAGAACCCATTTAAACACACACACGCAAACTTACCAGACTCCATTAGAAACGTACTAATAGAAAACACATATTAACTGCATCCACCTGCAAAAAAAAAAAAAGACTAAAAATAATGGAAGCTTTAATAATAAAAAAGAAAAAGCCAACTCTTATTAACTACGAACAAAGCCACAATGTGCTAACCGTATTCGGAAGTTAAAAACATCCCTACTACACACTAATACATACACAGAACGCACACACTCAATTAAGCTGAAAAATCAAATCATCCTTGATAATGGCTAAAGGTATAGCCGAAAGCGCTCGGAAATATAAAACATTTGGAAAGTTCTTGCACACCCTTTGTCCAGAAAAGAAAGCTCTTGTCAGAACACAAGAAAAATTAAATAAAAAGCTTAACCGTAGTACCTTGTCTGTCGTTTTTAATGAAACATGCATATATATACACATATACATATACATACATCCATACATATATACAAACATATGCATATATATATATATATATATATATATATATATACAAACATATATATATATATACAAACACACATAAATACGCATATACATGCATAAACCTACACATATACTAACAATATCATCCAAATGACAATAAAGTACTATAAAGTCCATACAAGATTAAAATGTAACAAAGCACAACTATTGATTATTAAGTCCACAAGCAATTTTAAAAGCACTATCAAACAAAAGTAGATTATAGTTAGCATAGATAATACATTCCAAGACACTAAGACATACACATATACAGATATATGTACAAAGATACACACACACACGCACACACACACACATAAGCTTACGCAACTATACATATACAAGCAAATAAATATATAAACAAGCACATATATAACAGCCATCAATACAAACACATATATACAAACATATAACTACAAGTACAAATATATTCATATATACATACATACACGCAAACATACACACATTCACACACATATATATATAGATATATATACCTACACACACACACACATACACATAAGCATATACACACGTACACAAGTACGTGCAATTATAACTATATACACGCATATTCAGCTTACCCTGAAGATCCGTTTAGGTGAAACCTAGGTAGGTTTTCCTGGCTCTTTACACACGCACACACACACACACACACACACACACACACACACACACACACACACACACATATATATATATATTTATGAAAGTTCACACACATATATATACATCTATAAAAAATAAACACACATGTGCAGACACAAACAACATAATATACGTATACCTGCATATATGTACATAAGAGTATTGTCATATAATAAAAGTAATAACATACTAAACTTACAGTAACATTGCCAATATCGTCAAAAATATTACTATCCCTATATTAAGTTAAATTTATAGCTATGTTTATAGTTAACAATGAGTTCCTTCCTTTGATTTAAGAGATGGATCTTGTTTTAAAATCTAATGATTTCAAATTTTTAATCAAGACATAAATAACAAGGGACATATAGAGAATTACATGTTTTTGATTGGTCATGGCAGCTTATATAAAGGCGTTTCCCCTAGTGAGGGGTGTTTGGTCGATTTGAACCTTTACAGACCCTTTATTCTACATTCAACACCATCACTTGATAAGACACCAGAAATGTTGAAACAAAATGGCTATTTTTGTAGTGATTTTATAAATATATGTTATAATTTTCGAATAAATTATATATATATATATATATATATATATATATATATATATATATATATATATATATATATATTAAGGTGATCACTGAGGTCAACGCTAAGCGGCGAATGTTTGTTCCATGCTTAAACGTAATCTTCAGGTCATGTTGACCTTTTAATTTTTTTATACGCTTTATCCTTTTGATAACCAACACATTTAGTAATAAATATAGCATACATTAAAACTATAATTTTATCATTATATATATATATATATATATATATATATATATATATATAATATCTTTTTTTAAGTAACTATCTTTATTCGTATATTTCTGTTATATTAATATGCATATTAATTTTTCTTTGAAATATCGATATCAGATTTGTCAGTCCATACATCTATCTATCTTATCTATCTATCTGTCTGTTCATGCCTATCGCATTGTATTTATATCTATGTATGTGTTCATGCCTATCGGTCACACTCTATTCGTATCTATCTATCTATCTATCTATCTATCTATCTATCTATCTATCTGTCTGTCTGTCTGTTCATGCCTATCGAATTCTGTTTATATCTATGTATATGTTCATGCCTATCTATCACACTCTATATCTATCTATCTATCTATCTATCTATCTATCTATCTATCTATCTCAGTCTGTTCCTTCTATCTATCTATCTATCTATCTATCTATCTATCTATCTATCTATCTATCTGTCTGTTCATGCCTATCGCATTCTATTTATATCTATGTATGTGTTCATACCCATCTGTCACACTTTCTTTTCATATCTATCTATCCATCTATCTCCATCTATCTATCTATCTATCTATCTATCTGTTCATGCCTATCGCATTCTGTTTATATCTATGGATGTGTTCATGCCCATCGGTCACACCTATTCGCATCTATCTATCTATCCATCTATCTATCTATCTATCTATCTATCTATCTGTCTGTCTGTCTGTTCATGCCTATCGAATTCTGTTTATATCTATGTATATGTTCATGCCATTCTATCACACTCTATATCTATTCATCTATCTATCTATCTATCTATCTATCTATCTATCTCAGTCTGTTGCTTCTATCTATCTATCTATCTATCTATCTATCTATCTGTCTGTTCATGCCTATCGCATTCTATTTATATCTATGTATGTGTTCATACCTATCTGTCACACTCTTTTCATATCTATCTATCTATCTATCTATCTATCTATCTATCTATCTATCTATCTATCTATCTGTTCATGCCTATCGCATTCTGTTTATATCTATGGATGTGTTCATGCCTATCGGTCACACTCTATTCGTATCTATCTATCTATCTATCTATCTATCTATCTATCTATCTATCTATCTATCTATCTGTCTGTCTGTTTGTTCATGCCTATCGCATTCTATTTATATCTATGTATGTGTTCATGCCTATCTATCACACTATATCTATCTATCTATCTCTATCTATCTATCTATCTATCTCAGTCTGTTCCTTCTATCTATCTATCTATCTATCTATCTATCTTGCTGTCATTATACATCCTAAAGAGTTCTAAATTTTTTCGAACAGAAACAAACATCAGAACACTACGTGTGTGGCCGACGTAAATGTCAATGTTCGTAGTGATTTGAAACCGAACGGATATACATGTAATGAAAATGATGAAAGGTCAATTTACCTGTTTACCCCCCCCCAATCAGAAACACACACGCGCACACAGCCACACCTTTTTCAGATATGTCTGAGAAAGTTCATTACTCTGTTATCATCGTGAGAAATGGAATCGATGGGCCGCGTTCAATTCTCGACCGATACCTTTGCTTTCAAAAATGCCCTTGAGAAAAGAAAGAATCTCTTTCATCTACCTTTTATTTTTCGCTTGTTAAATGACACATCCCTTCAGGACCTAGATGATTCTCCATAATTTCTTTCTCTTTATTATCTGTGAATTACCATGCATTGTTAGGAAAGATAATGGATAATCTAATTTTCCGTTAGATTCTCCACGGTTTTGAATTTAGAGTCTTCCTCCTTCTAGCCCGGCAGCCCCTCAAGACTAGAGAGACCAGGCTGCTTCTGTTACGTGACCCAAGTTGAGAGAGTAGAGATCAATTTATGTCTGATCCTGAGGAATTTGTGCTTATGTGAATGCAGCGAGAAAGGCCGGGTTTTGAACTCGGCTCTTCGATTTCACTCTATCTATGGGTAAAATACTATGGTAGACTAAGCTATTTAGCCTTGGAAGAGTAAACCTTCTAAGAGGAGAATTATGAATTATGACGAAGGAGTTTTACTTTTTCTTTTTCTTATGAATTTTCGTTCTCATTCAAAATTCGGTTGTTTCTTTTCTTTCTCTTTCTTGCCTTTCATCTTTTCTTTTAACCTGTCGATTCTTTCTTTCTTTCTTTCTTTCTTTCTTTCTTTCTTATAAACTTTCTCTTATGTTTAAAATTCCCTTGTTTCTTTCTTTCTTTTGCTTTCCGTCTTTTACTTTTATCTTTTCATTTCGGCTTACGGTCACATCACGTCGAAAGACCGGTTCTCGTACGATCTCTGAAGTTAAGCAACGTCGAACCTGGTCAGTACCTATATGGGTAATCGTTTAGAAATACCGGGTGCTCCAAACTTGGATGTGAAGATGGCGTAAATGATAATGGCTCGGAATGGTTAATCGGAGAGCCGAGTTCCAAATCCAGATAGGTTTGTACTATACACTTCCGCGCAAATACTCTTGGGAAAGGAATGAATCGCCCACCCCCAGATACTAATTAGTAAGACTTCTGTCACTAAAAAGATTGTTATCTCCAAAGATAAAAATAAAAATTGCGTTCAAATTAATTTACATTTCGGTATTAAATAACCCATAGAGGTATTGATATGCTGTTAAACAAAATCAACCAACCAACAATATCTATATAGTAAAATTACCAACAATACAATTTTAAAGCAAAATTGCCAAAAATATATTTTATCTGTAGTTGAAGGCATACAAATTAATTTAGATTTTGGCATTAAATAACCCATAGAGGTGTTGATATGCCGCTAAATAAAATCAACCAAACAACAATATCTATTTATGGTAAAATTACCAACAATACATATTTAAAGCAAAATTACCAAGAATATATATTATCTGTAGTTGAAGGCATACAACTGCGTTTAAAATATTTAGATTTTGGCATTAAATAACCCATAGAAGTGTTGATACGCCGCTAAACAAAAAACAAGACAAAAACAACATGTCATTTCTTTCTTTTTGTTAGAGGATGTTACTTACTTCCTCTATAAAGGACGATAACACAAAATGAATTTACGTCCCTTGTCCTCGAGTGGGAACGTGGCACTTCTGAATCGAACATGGTGATAAGCTGACACGTATGTGGAATTGATGGTTTAAATCCAAACAATCCTTGCTGTTCTGAGGCAGTAAATGAATAAAAAGATATCTTCTTATCTGTTACAATACACTTGTCTTTTATTTTCATTTGTTTACGTTCATGCCAACAATTTGGGATAAACCTATTTTTGGGCGACAAGGATATGATATTTTACGGATCTGCTCGTCTACCATTTTTGTCGAAAATAAACCCAAGATATTTGATGTGAAAGAAAGCATGCATTTAAGTAAAAAAAAGTTGAATAAAACAAGAGTTGTCTCTCTTTAACTATTATTTTTGTATTTCAAAGTTCACTGGAAGAATGTTTAGAACAGTTTCTTATAATGACTATTCTCAGAAGATTTTTGCTGTGGAAGAAAAGATTATGTGAGTGTATAAGGAATGTTCAGCATGTGAGTGGTGTGTTTGAGTGAGAAGGTCGGAAAAGTTCGTAAAAGTTCCTACGTACGTGAATGCGTGAAATATTATTTAACGTATGACCGCCCATGGTCGAGACGAGGATTCTTTGGGACTACATCTTGCAGCAAGAAGAGAAAGAAAGAAGAGAGAAAAAAGAGACAGAGAGGCAAAATCGTGTTTGCTATTTATAGATAATGTAATCACGTGACAGGCTCCAGATCGCTGCGCGGGAAGAATTATTCTTCACGTGCAGACGATCTGATCGGTTGGCATTGATCAATCAGCGAGCGAGTTTCGGGGAGACTTAAGAAAGCTTCTGGGATCCGTTTCTCCCAAAAGTGCACAAAATTGTCGCATAGCTGCGATTTTTAAATTGTCTATAATAAAGTAATGGTGATATATTAACCACTGAATGCTTGTCGTCGTATGTGATTTGTATTTGTGTATGTACATATGTGTGTTCGATACAGATCGACACAAGTTCATCTTGATTTGTTCATGCAACGATGATGCTATCGATGAATGCTGCAACTCCTGTCAATCCAGTCATCATGGCGTCCATTATCTGCTGGAAAATGGCTGATGCTGGATTCACACCGAAACTAAAACGGTTATTTGAATAATCCCTTGTGGGTGTTGATAGTAAGGAGCTCTTTGGACTCCTCGTCAACTTCCAGTTGAAGAAAAGATCAACGTTTTAAAAGCAAATTCCGCCATTGAGTTTTGTGAAAAGATCCTCCGGCACTGGAAGTGGATACTGACGTGCACCCAAACTTCAACCAGTCGAGTAATCAGTACATATCCGGACTTTTCCATTTTCCCTTTTAGCAACTACAATAGGAGCTACCCACACGGAGTAAGTTACACCTTGCTGAAGACGTTTCAGTTATTTTTCAACCATATTCAGAGCAGCATAGGGTACTGACGTTTTTGGTCTAAAAACTGGCTTAGAATCTGGTTTAAATTTCAGAGTAGCTTTAATTTTTGTACAGCACTCAATCCATCTTGAAAAAACGTCACTAAACTTATTTTTAAGTTTGTCCGTTTTCAATATCAAGTTAAATGTATTGAACACATATTTGAGATGAATTTCGAAAAGGTTAAGTTGTCCTATCCAGTCAAGATCAATTAAATTTAATTTATTTCGAATTATCAGTGACATAAGGCACACCAGAAAATGTTCTATTTCGAAAGGAAACATCGCACCAGTTAAACGAATTATACTTCTAGACGCGTTCATTGCTATGTGATCTGTTTCAGACACACGTGGTTTTTCAATTCGTTCACAGGTCAAATGGCGATATTAACGTTATGTCCGACACCGTATCAAACTGGAAACGAACTGGTTTGTTGCTTTACAGAAACAATAATATATTTTCATATAATTTAATATGGGGCTTGGCGGATTTGCCAGCTGTGAATGATGTGACTTTGGCCCGGAAGAAACGGCTTCGCACCCCTTCTACCATTGTCCTTGGGTCCACCCCTTCTACCACTGTCTTCGCGTCCGCCCCTTATGGGACCATATCAGCGAGCTGACGGCTCGTATCGCTCCTGAAAAGTTCGTGCTCATTGATCGTACATACGTGTGTGACAATGTGTCGCTCCCGTATTCTGGGGTGAAACGATTGGTGTTTCTAACGCTGCTTGCCACGGCCCGAATGATGATTTGGATGACGCGACTGGAGGAAGTCTTGCGAGGCGAACATCTTTCTGATCAGTATCTGATCCGATTCTTTGAGCATCAGCTCAAGATGAAGATTAGAACTGATAGAAAACGCTTGCATTCGACAGTCTTTAGCGAAAGGTGGGTGATGCTATCCTCCAGGAAAATGACTCTTTGCACCTTCTCAGGATCACGTTCTCTGCTGATATGAAGTGGAAAGACTATATTGAATCCATTGCTAGGTCATCTGCTAAGAAAGTCAGTTCACTATGTCGGGCGAGACAATTTTTCTCTCCAAGATCTATCCTACTATCTAAAAGTCTACCATTCGTCTATGCTTAGAATATTGCTGCCATATATGGTCCGGGGCTCCTGCTATTTCCCTTGAGCTCCTTGATAAGACCCAAAGAAGAATCTGCACTATTATTAGTCCTCATCTGGCAGCTCAGCTCCAGTTACTTTCCCACTGCCTTAATCTTGCCTGTCTGTGTCTTTTCTATAAATACTTTCACGGTAATTGTTCGAATGAGCTCTTCGCTATAGTAGACTAGAGTTTTTGAATTTAAGCTCAGCACTAGACAGGCGTCGAGATCTCATCAATTTATAGTTGAGCTGGCTTAGATGTAGCCGTAAATTCTGTGCTAACAGTTTCTTCTCTTGCACTTCTCGCTGTGGAACTCTTTTCCGGCTCCATGCTTTCCAGCCAACTTTAATCTGCAAAAATTTAAATGCAATGTCAACGCTATTTACTGTCCTCCTGATTACTCTTTCCTCTTCCGGTTCATTATTAATGTTCTTGTTCTTGATTCTTCCACACCCTGGAAACCCTTGTGTTTGACTTTGTGGCTTTACGGCCTTGGTTGGGGCGATAATGATTAAGAAAAAAAAATCAATCAACTCGAAAATGTACGAAAGACTTTTCAGTCTGAAACTAGAGCAAAACGTTTAATAAAAAACAATAAACAAATTGGTGCTTGTTGAGTGGCAAATCCAATTAGATTGTCAGTCAGTTATGTGCCATGCGTGATACACGGTTAAGCGATCATGTATCTTTCGATACAGGACTGACGAAGCATATTTTTTCCCGCAGTAGGTTGCCATTTCTTTCTGCATTAGACTAGTTTCCATCCAAGGTTATAGAACCAGGTCTGTCCTGCTATTTACCCATAGCTGGGGGGTGGCGAGAACAAGAGGATTCATACCTTTTCCAAGGATATTAGCACGTAAGTGAACGTAATGAATTCAACTGGAATTCGAACTCGGCTCTCCGATTTCTCATTCCGAGCCATTATCCATTATTCTACCGCGCCTCCAAATAGCGCAATTCCATAAGTCCCATGACCATGTGTGGTCGTAGTCTTTAAGTATTTGCTTGGTAGGGTGGCTGCGCTTTTAAGCCCCTAACCAATTTTCTTTCACATATCTAGTTTGAAAGCAGAAGAGATATTCAAGCGAAATGGCATTCGCATATCTTATACTGATAAGATAAGATCTTATACTGATTCTATTCAAGGAGTCACCAAACTTTTCTCACAGAGGGCCAGATAACTGAAAAAATGACGAACAGGGGCCGGATAAGCATTTTGTTCAATACACTGAATACACAAAAAATAAAGACAACAAACATACTTATTTGCTAAGAAGTTATCCAACAAGGCGACAATAGCAATAAAATAATTATATCACACCAAGTACGCACCTATCCGAATCTCACAAACTAAGCCACACAAAAGGTTAGTAAGAATTGTTAAAAAGGCGTTTACCTTTTAAGATATAATTAATATTTGTTTTGGTATTGCTGAGAAGAGAAAATGATTTCCAAGAGAAAATGATTTCAAATGTTCATCAGTCAACGTCGTTACAAGTGCTGACTTTACATACTTCAGATTTTATAAAAAGTTTAGGCAAAATATATGACATGATTCGCTGGAGTCAGTCCTTTTCATATACGGTACTCTTCAGACCGGTTTAAACACGGCAATGCAAGTTAAAACATAATTGCTGCAGCAGACACGTAATCGCTTTTCTTAGAACCCTCAATATAGAACATTTGGACAGTTTCTACACACTCTGTGACCAAAAAAGAAAGCACTTGTTTAAACACAAGAAAAATTAAGTAAAAAGCTTAATCGTAGTACCTTGTCTGTCGTTTTTAATGAAACATGCATATATATATATATATATAAGGTATTTGTGCGTAAATGAATATAAGGAATAATAATTTTGGGAGAAGTAATAATGATTTACTTATACAAGATCTACTTATCAACCCATAGCTTGGGGGAGAAGAGATGGATTCATACATTTCCTAAGGGTATTTGCGCGTAAGTGAACATAATAAACCCGATTCTGATTGGAACTCGGCTCTCCGATTTCCGAATCCGAATCGCTATCCATTACACCACCCGCACATTCAAGCTTGTGGCATCTGGTAATCTCAAGCGTCGATGCATCTTGGTACTGACCAGGCTAACGAAACAACACTTTCTACATACACTATTTCCAAAAAAGATATATCTTATTCGAATACAAGAAAAATACAAAAAAAAAAAAAAAATCAGAAATACCTTTACAGTCATTTTTAACGGAACATGTATTACTAGGAGACTGCTGCCCAAATCCACACACACACACACATATATATATATATATATATATATTTGAAAGAGAGAGAATCATTTCGTAAACTGAAGGGATATCGATTGGGTGGGTTTGTAACTGTGCAACTTCTAATCTAAAAAGCCACTCACGCACATGCCGTTCCTTTTTGAAAGGGGTAGGTATCTATCTATCTATCTATCTATCTATCTATCTATCTATCTATCTATCTATCTATCTATCTATCTCATTCTGTTCCAATCTATCTATCTATCTATCTATCTATCTATCTATCTATCTATCTATCTATGAGATAGAGATAGAAATGGCGACAGACAAACAGAGAGAGATAGAAAGGGAGAGAGAGGGATGAACAAAAGACATGAACAGATAGACTAATAGACGAGATGGGACTGAAGTCGATATGTCCTGAGGCAAACAGCAAGAGACGGATGGACATGGGCTAAAGAATACATTTCAACAAATGGACAGGTGAATACATCATGAGATTTAAAAAAAAAAAAGAAAATAATTTACTTGAAGCCGGTGCACCAATTGTGCTGGACGGCATTCAGGAAACAATCAATATTTTGTTGTGACTGTTTTCAGTGAATGGAGAGTCAAAATCCGCTCATGTTGAAGTAGTAAAATAAATAAATCAATTTTTCTTTCTTTCTTTCTTTCTTTCTTTCTTTCTTTCTTTTCACTCATCTTTTATCTCTCTCTTTATTCTTCTTACTTTCTTTCTTTCTTTTTTTCCTTCATTCTTCATCTATCTCTTTATTCTTCCATCTCGTCTTTCTTTCATCCTTTCTTTATTTCTTTCTTTCTTATTTTACTTTACGCTCATCGTTTTTCTTTTCTTTTATTTTTTTATCCTTTTCTTGCTATATTCTTCTTTCTTTCTTTCTTTCTTTCTTTCTTTCTTTCTTTCTTTCTTTCCCAATCAATTTATCTCTCTCTCTCTTTCATTTTCTCATCTTTTTCTTTCATATTACCTTCTTGCTTTTTTTTTCTTCTTTTCTAATATCTAGTTGCTACTTTGCTTGTTTTTTCTTTCTTTCATCTTTTTCACCCATCTCTTATCTCTCATTTCTTTCTTTCTTTCTTTCTTTCTTTCTTTCTTTCTTTCTTTCTTTCTTTCTTTCTTTCTTAATACCCTCCTCCTTGCTTGTTTCTTTCCAAACTGTCGATATTTCTGCTTTCCCTTGTATAACTTTGCTTATATTTGTTTATGGCATCAAGTATTAAAAACCTACACTCGTCTTAGATAAATATTTTCAATCGTGGTTAGGAATAAATAGGAAGAAAATAAAAAGAAAATGAAAAAAAAACAAAAAACAATAAAACAACAACAACAACAACAAAAACGGTAACAAAGAGTACTTAAATGAATAATAAAAATAAATTCTTGAAATGTTATTTGCAATGGCCGTTTGCCTAGAAAATCACTAATTTAACAATATGAATTCCGATCGCCGATTTTTTAAGCATAGAAGTAGAGAGAAAAAAAGACAATAAATAGAAAATAAAAGAAAAGAAAGAAAAAAGGAAAAGAAAGAAAAAAAGAAAAGAAAAAGATATAAAAAAGATATGAAAGAAAAAGAAGGAAATGATGGACGATAAAGAGAAATAGAAAAAAGAAAGAAAACAGTTAACAGAAAGAGAAAAAAATGGCCAATAATGAGAAAACGAAAGAAAAGAAAGAAAAGAGGAAAGAAAAGGAAAAAAAAAGATATAAAAGAAGTGGATGACAAATGGAAGAAGAAAGAAATGTATAAGAAAGAAATAGCACAAAGAGAAACTGTGAACGAAAAATGGAAGAAGAAAGAAAGAAAAAAAGAAAGACGGTTGCCAGAATGAGAAAAGATGATCAAGAAAGAGAAAGAGAAAGAGAAAGAGAAAGAAAAAGAAAAGAAGAAAACGAATGAAAGAAAAAGACGAAGAGAAAATTTGGACGACTAAGGAAAAAGTAAGAAAAGAAAAGTAAAAAGAAAAGAAAGATAAAACACATCTCTTCCGTGCATTTTATATTTCGGCCATATCTGATTTTGTGGCCTTGCTTCACATCTCGAGATTCTTGACAAAATCCAAAGAAGAATCTGTAATGTAATCGATCCTGACCTGGCATCTCAACTTCCGTCACTTTTTCACCGACGTGACATAGCTTCCTTCCTTTTTCATGGCAATTGTTCTGATGAGCTTTCCCCCTTAGGGCCTCGACTGCACGGATTTACGCATGCTACTCGATTGGCAATTAGGTCTCATCGTTTTACTATTGAACTAGCTAGATTCTAATAGTTTTTTTTTTTTACTTACACATCTCTGCTACAGAACTCCCCCTCGGATTTCTTGCTTCCCTGCCACCTACACTCATCAAAAACTTAAACGCAACGCCAAACGCCAGCTTGTGTTTTCCTGAAACCTGTTCTTTTAGCGTTCTTTCGTCTCACTTCTCCTCTCTAAATTCTTTCACTCCCGGCAACTCCCTGCGTGATAGGGGTATCATCGCTTTGCTTGGGGCGAAATTATTAAAAAAAATATCAAAGACAAAAAAGAAATGGAAATAAAGAAAGGAAAAAGATTTAATAGAATGAGAAATGGAAAAGTTGAAGAGAAAAAGCATGAAAGTTAAGCTGAAGAGAAATGTCGGTTAACAAAAAAAAAAAAAAAAATAGAAAAATAAAGAAATTACGAAAAACAGATACAACAGAAAGAGAAAAGGTGGACGAGAAAGCGAAAAAATGGAAAAATAAACAAAAACAGAAAGAAAGAAAGAAAGAAAGAAAGAAAGAACCGTAAGAAAGAACCGTAAGAAAGAAAGAAAGAATGAAAGAAAGAATGAAAGAAAGAAAGAAAGAAAGAACCATATGAAAGAAAGAAAGAAAGAAAGAAAGAAGGAAAGAAGTGCAGCTGAATTCCAAGGAAAAGAAGGAAAATAAACGAAATGGATGAATGAATGAATGAAGAAGAAGAAGAAGAAGAAGAAGAAACAAAAAGGAAGGAAAATGTTTAATTTCAATATCATCTATGAAAATTGAAAATTGTTGCTCCTTGTAATGGACGCCATATAGCCGCTTTTTACCACAGTTGGTCGTCTGCAGATTATAGATGAGCCCCACTTGCCGAAAAAAAAGTAACAAAAAAAAAAGCAATAAAAAACACGTGAAGTCCTGTTTGATAGATTACATTGTGGTGTATATCGCTAGTGGTCAACGTTCGATAAAAAAAAAATCCATGAGATGGAATGATTTTTAAGTTATGCTCTGTCTTATTGAAAGATTGTTGTCTATACAATCACTCTACCTTAATTTACATCTGGCCCTCTTTTCTTCTAATTTAAGCTTATTAGATATCGAAACACTCTGTGGATGTTGTACAGTTAATTTTACCTCGATCGTCTTCGATTTTTTCTGTGATGCCTACATGCTCAAGGGATACTTGCGTGTCTGTAGGCAAGAGGCGTCCTACTCCTTATCATAATGAATGTATGCAAAATGCAAGAGTCTGTATTTCTCCTTTTTATTAAAAAAAAATCTTGCGTCGTTTAAACTGTCTTAGTAAATAAGGAAGAATGAAGAATATAAAACAAAAAGATAAAAAGGAAAAAAGATGCTAACTCAAAGACGAAAGACACAAAAAATGAGAAAAGAACAACAAAAAAAAAAAAAAAAATGAAGGAAGAAAGACTAGTAAAAGAAAAAATTATGGTAAATTAAAAAACGAGAATTGCGAAGTAAATTAGCGACAGAAAAAGGAGAAGAAAAAATAGAAATAAATATGAAAAAGAAGAATAAAAAGTCAGGTGAATAAATGAGAGGAAAAAAAAGCAGTAGAAAAGTAAAGCGAAAAGGAATTAAGAGAGAAAAAGAAATAAATGAAAAGACGCTTACAATGACAAGAATAAAAGGAAGGAAGGAAGGAAGGAAGGAAGGAAGGAAGGAAGGAAGGAAGGAAGGAAGGAAAAAAATATCCTGTGGAGAAAAACGATGAATGAAAATAAAGAATTGCGAATTGACAAAGAAAGAAAGAAAGAAATTAGGGAGGTATAAAAGGAAGGAAAGAAAGAAAATATTGTAAGGAGAAAAAAGATGAATAAAAATAAGGAATTGCGAATTGGCAAATAAATAAATAAATAAATAAATAAAGAAAGAAAGAAAGAAAGAAAGAAATGTGTAAATGATAGAAAGATTGGATATGTAAAAGAAAGAAAGAAAGAAACAGACAAAGGAAGGATGGAAGAAAGGAAAATATTCTAAGGAGAAAAAGATGAATGAAAATAAAGAATTGTGAACTGACAAAGAAAGACAGAAACAATCAAACAAATTAGCGAAGTGTAAAAGAAAAAAAATGAAAGAACGAACGAACGAACGGATGAAAGGAAGAAAAAGAAAGTAACAAATAAACAAAAAGAAAGAAAGAAAAAGAAAGAAAAAGAAAGAAAGAAAGAAAGAAGGAAAAATAAAGTAACAAAACAAAGAAAGAACGTAAAGAAGGAAGACATGGAAAACAAGTAAAAAAGAAAGAAAGAAGAGAAAAAAGAGACAAAGAAAGCATGAAAAAAGGAGAGAAGAAAGTTGGATAGAGAACAGAAATAAGACAAGAGAAACGACCCCGAAAAAAAGATGAAGAAGAAAATAATGCCCTTTTTTAGCATCAAACACCCCCTGAACCCTATGTGTGTGTGTGTATGTGTGTATTTGTAGCGGGGGGGGGGGGTCTGTTTCTTATAGAATCAGTAGGAGACTTACAAACAGGCCCGGAAGAATTAACCCTACGTCCGCCACCGACACAGACGCGTCCGCCACGACCGCCACTGACTCTGTCAATCGGCAAAGAAAAGATCGGGTTGTCGGACTGAACCTGCTGCTGTTGTCACATTCCAAGATTTAGGCCCGAGTAATGAATGTAACAACCTGCCCAATCCCAGATCCCACACCCTTACTCCAGAACGACCAATAATCAGGGTTTGAAATCTGCCGGTATTCCACACGCAATATTCTCCGGCTCTTGCTAAATTTTCCTTTTTTTTTTTTTTTGCATTCCATGACGTCGACCTTTTATTATCTCCCTTAGTTGTCTGCTTTCTCCGAGTGTCTCGTCTCTCCAGTCTTCTTTCGTTCGTTTGCTTTTCCCCTTTTCTCCCTCTCGCTCTAACACATTAGCTCGTTTGTTCCCCACTTTTTTTTTCAGCCTATTCAATTCCGAAACCAATTCAATATTTTCACGTCTTTCCTTGATCTACGATTCTCTCTTTTCGTATCTATCTATCTATCTATCTATCTATCTATCTATCTACCTATCTATCTATCTATCTATCTCTTTCCATATTTGTCTGAATCTGCACCTATATTGGTCTAATCGATCTACATTTAGTTTCTTCGTATATACCTGCTTCACTCAGTTTATCTTAGCCATTAATATCTACCCTTTCTCCCTCTCTCTCTCCTTATATATATATATATATATAAATAAAAGGAGAGAGAGAGGTATGTATATATATATATATATATATATATATACATATATATATATATATATAGCTAGCGTAATCCTTTTCTTTTTTAATAATCCATTATTTATCTCCCTTTGTCATTTTTTATTCCCGTCTTGAATCTTACGTTCCTCCATTCTTTCTTTCTTTCTTCCAACTTTTCCCTCCTCCTTCTTTCAATTTCCCCTTTTCTTTCTTTCTTTCTTTCTTTCTTTCTTTCTTTCTTTCTTTCTTTCTTTCTTTCTTTCTCATTCTTCTTTTTAATTCACCCCCTTCCTTTCCATTCCACAACCGTTCCCGGGTTTTCATCCGGAATAACATTGCCTGAAACCCCAGCCCTTAAAGCACCCTCCCGTCCCATCTTCCTCCGCTTACAAATGCGTTCTCAACCGTCTCACCTCAGACCCTTCTCTACACCTTCTTTTCACAGTCCCCCACAGTCTAAATTCTACCCTACCACGCCTTGAACCGCCACAAAATGAGACGCTTTCCTTTTTTCCACCATGTTTTCTATTTTCATCGATTTCTGTGCCTCTTTTAAATTCACGTTCCTTATTTTTCCTTATATTGTTTATTTTTTCGAATTAGTTTCCCCTTTTATTTCTTCTTTCACTTTCACTTTAAATGCTACAATTTCATTTTTTTCCCTTCCTTTCTGTTCTGTAAGAATCTTTTTCATTTCAGCTTTCGCTTTACTGCCCTTTTTCCCAACAATTCCCTTTTCCTGTTTAACTATTTTATGGTTTGTTTGAAGAAGAAGAAAAAAAATAAGCAGTTTTTGTTTTTGGCATTGTTTTTTCTGCTTCAATTTTCACATTTCTTCTCATAAAGCCAATACTTCCTCAGCCTACATTTAAATAATGAATACCTGATATTGGATACATAGATAAATATATAGAGTGATAATTAATAGGCTTAGATAGATAGATAGATAGATAGATAGATAGATAGATAGATAGATAGATAGATGTGAACATACTGTGAGAGATAGAGAGCTATGAACAGACTGAGTTCGATAGATATATATGAACATACTGATATAGATAGATGTGAACATACTGCGTGAGAGAGAGAAAGAGAGAGTTATGAACAGACTGACATAGGTAGATAGATATGAACATACTTAGATAAGTGTGAACATATTGAGAGAGAGATATGAACAGACTGATATAGGTAGATAGATACATATGAACATACTGAGATAGATAGATAGGTATGAACATAAATAAATAAATAGATATGAACAGACTGAAATATATATATATATATATATATATATATATATATATATATATATATATATATATATATATATATATATATATATATATATATATGTGTTTGTGTGTGTGTGAAAATATATAGAAAATAGGAAAGAACTCGTTAGGTAAATAATCCAAAGTTCTTTAGTATTTTTGTTATTATTTAAAAAAAATCTCCATAGACATTTAACGGTTAACCAGACTAGACGATGTTAAATTTAGACACCTTAACCTTACCCTGACTTGACCTCTTTGAATGTAACTGAGATATTGATACAAATTATTAACCCTTAAGCACCACTTTTTTTTTTAAATAATTGCTCTAGCCGTTACCATAGTAATTTTAATTTTAATAATGAATATGCGTAAAAAAACAATAATTAGTTATTCCCAAAAATTTCGCTTGAAGATAGAACAGAACTTGGTACTTTAATTCAATTTAATTCAAATAATTATATTGAAGTTTTCGGCTCTTGTTTTGAAACATGGGAACTCTTATGTAGCGAAGGAATTATTTTTTAAATAAATAATTATATATAAATATAAATATAAAAGGAACATATAAGTCAACACTTAGAGGCGACAGTCTCTAGATGCAAGATCAGGCCTGACGATTGCATTTAGTCTAAAGATGTCCTATATTTATAGGATAAAGTGCTCAATATCAGAGATAGACCGTGTGTAAATATAAAAGTGAACATAGAAATCAACACTTAGCGGCGACAGTCTGTTTCATGCTAGATGCAATCGTCAGGCCATGAGTGCTGTTATTTTCTCGGCCGAGAAAAATAACAGCACTCGTGTTGACTTCTATGTTCATTTATATATATATATATATATATATATATATATATATATATATATATATATATATATATATTCATATATATTTATCTTTCCCAGTCTGTTCATATCTATCTATATATCTGGAACCAACCATTTTGCCAGCATCTTTTCGGGTGGAGCGTATGTACGAGATACATTTGATGTCTCAGCTGAGCTTGTGTCTCAATAGGCGCTCGAGGCAAATGTCTCTTTGAGGGAACATCCGTTCATCGTGATTGTTGAATGTTCTCCATCTGATCGGCGATGGTGGAATGTCACTAGCTTAGTTTTCGATGAACTGAATGTGATCAGCCAATTTTCAGCTACTGAGCTGTTAGAGCTAGGTCAGAGAAGAGAGCAGCTGTCAACAAGATCTGGTCATCCAAGGATTTGGAGCGAGGGGTACCACCTGCAGAGCTATTTGCAAATGATCGACATATACAGTTACGCAGATCATTTATGTAATGTAGGAAGAAGGTTTGATCGATACGGATCTGGGGGATGCCTGCGTTAATGGCTTGGGACTCGGAGATAGAGAAAAGATAGAGATTAGAAGCGACAGAGTTAAAGAATAGATTGCAAGCGACAGAGATGAAGAAGAAACTGGAAGCGACAGAGACACAGAAGAGGTTAGAAGCGACAGAGATGAAGAAGAGGTCTGAAGCGACAGACATGTAGAAGAAATTGGAAGCGACAGATATGAAGAAATGATGTAGGCGATAGAGACTGAAATCGGGAAGAAATTGGAAAGATGTTGTTAGCGACAGTTATGAAGAAGAAGATGAAGAATTATTGGAAGCGACAACAGGTTGAAGCAACAGGAAAAGTGTTTAAAGGCGATAAAAATGAAGAAGTGGTTGGAAGCGACAAAGATGACGGAAGTGGTTGGAAGCGATAGAGATGAAGAAGAAATTGGAAACAACAGAGATGGCGACTTTAGAAGCGACAGATATGAAGAATTAAGTGGAATTGATAGAGAAGAGATTGGAAGCAACAGGTACGAAGATGGGTTTAAAGGTGATAGAGATGAAGAAGAGATTGGAAAACGATAGAGATGGTGTTGAGGTTGGAAGCGACACATATGAAGAATTGATTGGAAGCGACAGAGATGAAGAATTGATTGGAAGCGAGAGATGAAGAAGTGGTTGAAAGCGACAGAGATGAAGAACGGCTTGGAAGCGATAGAGAAGAAGAAGAGATTGAAAGAAACAGGTTTGAATAAATGTTTAAAGGCGATAGAGATGAAGAAGTGTTTAGAAGCGACAGTTATGAAGAAGTGATTGGAATCGATAGAGATGAAGATATGACTGGAAGCGACAGAAATGAAGAAAACATTGGAAACAACACATATGATGGAGACTTTAGAAGCGACAAATAAGGAGAATTAAGTGATAGAGGAGGAGAGATTGGAAGCAACAGGTACGAAGAAGTGTTTAAAGGTGATAGAGATGAAGAAGTGGTACGAAGTGATAGAAATTAAGAGGAGTTTGGAAACGACAAAGATGATGGTAATGTTGGAGGCGACAGACATGAATGATTGATTGGAAGCGATATATATGAAGAATTATTTAAAGGCGATAGAGATGAAGAGATGTTAGGCGACAAAGATGAAGAAGAGACTGGATGCGATCGAGATGAAGAATAGTGGAAACGACAGAGATAATGATGAGGTTGGAAGCGGTAGAGATGAAGAAGTGATAGAGATGAAGAACTGGTTGAAAGCGATAGAGATGAAGAAAAGATTGGAAACGACAATGATGGAGACCTTAGAAGCGACAGTTATGAAGAATTAAGTGGCAGTGTTAGGGAAGGAGAGAATGAAAGCAACAGGTCCGAAGAAGTGTTTAAAGGTGATAGAGATGATGGAAGTGATAGGACGCGATAGAGATGAAGAAAAGTTTGGAAACGACAGATAGGTAGAACTGATTGGAAGTGATATATATAAAGAAAGTGAGAGAGATGAAGACGATATTTTCGGCGACATAGATGAAATAAGAGATTGGAAGCGATAGAAGAAGAAGAAGAAGAAGAAGAAGAAGAAGAGGAGATTGGAAGCAACAGGTATGAAGAAGTATTTAAAGACGATAGAGATGAAGAAGTGGTTAGAAGCGACAAAGATAATGGAAGTGGTTAGAAGCGATAAAGATGAAGAAGAGATTGTAGATGAAGGGACAGAATCGATGAAGTTATTGGAAGCCATAGAGATGGAGAAGTGATTGGGAAAAACAAAGATGAACAAGACTTTGGAAGCGACAGAGATGATTGAGGGGTTGGATTCGATAGAGATAGAGACGAGATTGGAAACGAAATAGATGAAGAAGAATGTAAGAGATAGACATAAACAGACTGAAAGATAAAGAAAACATTGGAATCGACAGAGATGTAGAATTGATTGGAAACAATAGAGAAGAGACTGGAAGCGACAGAGATGATGGAGAGTTTGGAAGTGACACAGATAAAGAAGAGATTGGAGGCGCCAGATATGAAGAAGTCATTGGAAGTGATAGAGAAGAAGAAGAAGAGAATGAAAGCAACAGGTATGAAGCAATGTTTAAAGGCGATAGAGACGAAGTGGTTGGAAGCGATAGAGATGATGAAGAGATCGGAAACGCCAGAGATGATGGTCAGAATGGAAGCGACAGACATGAATAATTGATTGAAAGCGATAGAGATGAAGAAGTCGTTGAAAACAATAGAGATGAAGGAAAGATTTGAAACGACAGAGATGATGGACAGCTTGGAAGCGACAGAGATGATGGAGAGTTTGGAAGAAACACAGATAAAGAAGAGATTGGAAGCGCCATATATGGATATGTGATTGGAAGCGATAGGAAGATGAAGAAGCGATTGAAAGCGACAAAGTTAAAAAAAAATGGTTTAATGCGATATATATATATAAAGACGTGAGTGGAAGCGAATGAGTTGAAGAAGAGACAAAAATGATTTTCCAAGCGACAATGATGACCAGATTGAAAGCAACAGAGATCAACAAGCGTTTGGAAGTGATAGAAAGAAGTTGATTGAATACGCCAGAGATGAAAAAGAAAATAAAACAGAGACGAAAATTGATTGGAAGCGACAGAGATGTAGAAGAGATTGGAAACGATAGAGATGAAAAAGAGAGGATTAGCGATAGAGATGGAGAAGTGGTTGGAATCGACAGAGATGATGTTTAGGTTCGAAGCGACAGATATGAAGATTTGAATGGAAGCGATAGAGATGAAGAGGAGACTTGAAACGACAGAAATGAAGAAGAGATTTTAATCGCCATAGATAAAGAGATTGGAAGCGATAGAGATAAACGTCATTTTCCAAACGACGATGAAGACTAGACTGAAAATAACAGAGATCAACAAACTTTTGGAAATGATAGACATAGGAAATTGATTGAAAACACCAGAGATAAAGAAATTGAAAGAGACAAAGACGAAAATTGATTGGAAGCGATAGAGATGAAAAAGAGAGGGGAAGCGACAGCGATGAATGAGAGAGGGGGAAGCGACAGAGATGAAGAAGCGACATAAAGAAGCAATTGGAAGAGATATAGATATAGAGATATAGATAAAGATGTGATCATAAGCGCCATACACAGACATGTAGAGATTGGAAGCGACAGCGATACATAGTTCTACTGAGGAATGGTGTAAACACCATTTATTTAACATAATGTCAATCGACATCTCCAGTTGCCTTGATCTGCCCACTATCCTTCTCCTCATCCTTCTCCTCATCCTTTCCTCTATGACTCCTATCTGCTCACGCCTCGAAAATCCTCTCGATAACCCCTTGCGTGCTAGTGGCTTCCCGCCTTGCTTGGGGTGAAATGCTTAAATATATATATATATATATATATATATATATTAGCAGTAGAGCCCGGCGTTGCCCGGGTATGTAACAGTAAGAGATAGATCAAGTATCGACCATCATAAAGACTGAAAAATAAAATTGACAAAGATTATTGTTTAAGGTTGACGGACACGCGTGTCTTAATTAGTTTTTTTGTTTTGTTTTTTTTTTTTTTTTTTATGAATTGGTCAAACCCAAACTCAAACAAAAACATTGTTTTCGATCGTTATGAGTCTACCGATTGAATAGAATTTTATTATAAACATTTGTCTTGTAAATGGAATTTTTAAAGCATTCTGAATGTAAAAATAAAGAAAAAAAAGTGTGCAAGACAATAAGAAACACTACTTGCCAAAAAGAAAGTGAAGTTTTGTTGAAATCGGTTGAAAAATGTAGGAAATCCGATCCCATATATAAATGAACACACACACACACACAAACAACCTTGGTTTTATAATAAGTATAACTTGATATGAGTTGTCCCTCTTTCATTCTCGTGACAGCGATGCTTCTTAATGGTGTTTTCAAATTGATTTCATGCAAAAACAATTGTGTTTTTCCAATTTTTGGCGCTGTCAGAACCACCGCAAGGTAATTTTACGTAGTTCTGTGAAGTTTTGTTGAAATCGGTTGAAAAATGTAGGAAATCCGATCCAATATATAAACGAACACACACACACACACACACACACCTGGGTTTTATAATAAGTATGATATACGAAACTCTGAATGCCAGAAACAAAGAAAAAGCGCTGGGCAGCTGTGTAATATGTAATATACTATATAGCAGCGGATGTTGGATTATCTTTTCTCTAGAAGATTAAGAAGAGACTTTCAGAGAGAGAGAGAGAGAGAGAGAGAGAGAGAGATATCGAGGGTATTTGCAACGAGGAGACTTAAAGTAAATAGGAACTACAAGGAAACTCATATTTACAACCAGAAAGAGTCAGCTGAAAAATGTGGGACGCATACGGTGGAAACACACCTCGAGGAATTTAACACTCACAAGACGTACTGGATTCTTAAGGCTTTTCAAATCTGCAAGGTCTCCTCGATGATAGTAAATTTCTTTAAATATAGCATGGAACCGTGTAGAACCATATTATACCTAAATCATACCAAAGGTACTGCAACATCCAATTGTTTGAATATCCGACGAGCAATCTTTCTATCGACTCTTCAGCTCTGTCTCTCCTTAGTCCCCCTTTCACATGAACTAAACTCTAATAACCATGGATCAGTTATGTGCCATGTGTGTAACACTCTTAAGCGATCATGTATGTTTCGATCTGACGAGACAGATATTTTTCCCGCAATAGGTTGCCATTTCTTTCTGCGGTTTGTCCTACTATTTATCTATAGCTGGAGGGAGAAGAAGAGGATTCATACCTTTCCAAAGGATATTAGCACGTATGTGAATGTAATGGATCTAAGTGGAATTCGAACTCGGCTCTTCGATTCCCCAATCCGAGTCGCTATCCATTACTCCACCGTGCCTTATGGATACAAAATAAAAAAAGAAGAAGAAAAAAGAAGAAGAAAAAAGAAGAATAAGAAAAGAAGAAGAAAAGAAGAAAAAGAAAACGAAGAAGGAGAAAAGGAGAAGAAGAAAAAGAAGAAAAAGAAAAGAAAAAGAAGAAGAAGAAAAAGAAAACGAAAAAGGAGAAAATGAGAAGAAGACGAAAATGAAGAAAAATATGAAGAAAAAAGAAGAAAAGAAAAAGAAGAAGAAGAAAAAGAAAAAGGAGAAAATGAGAAGAAGAAGAAAAAGAAGAAGAAAAATATGAAGAAGAAAAAAGAAGAAAAGAAAAAGAAGAAGTAGAAGAAGAAAAGAAGAAACGATAATAGCTATAGATACAAATTAAACAAGAAAGTATTCAATCACCTACTCTACATGGATGATCCTAAACTCTTTGCTAAAGACGACAATGAGTTGAATGCTCTCCTCAGTATTGTAAAATATTTGAGTGACGACATAGGTATGGACTTCGGATCAGATAAATGTGCAAAAGTAACATTCAAGAAATGTGAATTATAGAAGCACCCTCAATAGATCTCGATTTTGTCACAAAGCGTAGAGAATTGGAAGAAGCTTATCAAGAAGAAGCTTATAAATACCTAGGAGTCAACGAAGGAGATGGACTACAGCATTCCCAAATAAAGGAGAAAGCAACAAAGGAATATTACAGTCGTGTGCGTTTGGTGTTAAATACCGAGTTGAATTCACAGAACAGATTATCAGCCATAAATACTCTGGCTGTCCCTGTGGTGCAATACAGCTTCAACATCCTTAATTGGACCATAGCAGACAATAAGTGAATGAATGTTAAAACGAGAAAGCTTCTTGCTTGCCACCGCACGCATCATTATAAAGGCTGATAAGGTTGATCGTCCGTATGTTTCCAGATCCGAAGGAGGCAGAGGATTAGTTCAACTAGAACTGTCTTACAAAACTACAGCAAGCGGTCTTGAAAGATACCTGGAAACTACAGAAGACTGGATGATGGTCTGTGTCAAAGAACATGAAAGAAATAAGAAACTTTATTCAGTAATAAAGGAAGCCAACAAATTCAAAAGGGAATTTCAAATGAGTGCAGATAAACCATTGTACATCTGCTGTAGCGTAAAAGTAACCAAAAAAAGAAAGCAAATGCAATGGGTAAATTTGCTTTTTAACGCTCGCGCCAAATATCTATTAAAATTTTCCCAAATCGTCACGATTCCATGTAAATGTACATGCTGAACTCAAATTAACAATTAAATTATAAAAAAACCTACCGTTTATGCTTACGCCAACGGAAGTACCCCGCACTGTTTGTGAACATTATGGCAGTAATGGCGGACGAATGACCAACAAGAAATCCGATTTTTTCTTGTCGATAACTCCAAAACGTTAAGTTTCTTCATAATTTAATTGTTAATTTGAGTTCAGCATGTACATTTACACGGAATTATGACGATTTGGGATTATCTTAAGAGATATTTAACGCAGGCGTTAAAAAGCTAATTTACCATGCAATGTACCATATGCAGATACGAAACATAAGCCTCCTTCATGGTCAATACTCTGCCCGTACCAAACAAGTTGATGTAGACAAAGCCCGTACTCATCAGTGGTTAGGTAGTGTAGAAATAAAAGCTGAAACCGATGGTTTTATGCTTGCTGCACAGAACCAATGCTCGCTAACTAGAAATTACCAAGCACGCGTACTGAAAAAATTGGGTTGATCCCAAATACAGATTCTGGGATAAATATCCAAAAACAATTGATCAAGTTGCACAGTGTTAGAACCAATTGAATATAAAAACTTAACATGACAGAGCGGGTCAATATCTGCACTGGAAAATATGCAACTTTTACAGGAAGGAAATCGCAAGAAACTGTGATAAATATAATCCAAACCCGGTTAAATGAGATAGGACCTGTAACAATTTTATGGGACTTTACAATACACAGAACAATCAATTCTAATCGTTGAGACATCGCGATCAAAGACTACAAGAAGAGGATGTGCCTTCTTATTGACATGGCAATCACTGCAGATTTTAATGTAGCTTTGAAGATCTTCAAAAAAAATTATCAAAATACCAGAATCTTTAAGTGGAAATCTCAACAAATGTCGCACATGAGGACATCAGTAACTCCAGTTGTAGTTGAAACCCTCGGATTGATTGGGAAATGTTCCGATAAACTCATTGAGGGATTCATTTGGAGTCCATGGCTTAAAGAAATACAAAACATTGTACTCACAAGTACAGCCCACGCATTATGAAAAGTTTTATCTATGTAAAACGTCTGTGATCTTAGTGTTTTTTTTGTTTTTTGTTTTTTTTTGCAAATTTTTGTGGAAAATATCACGAAGCCATTTCTAACCTTAGATCTCTAGTTGGGACTCGGAAGGAAATTTGTATACAACAGAAATCAAAGGAAGTAATAATAATAATAATAATAACAACAACAATAACAATAATAATGGTAATATATTAAAAGCGGAGCAATAGTTTTGTATTTGTATATAAAATAATAAACGTACATTTCAGATGAAAATGGATATATTTGTCTTAGAAATAAGCTTTTGAGTAAAAGTTTGTAAAAATGTTTGATATATAATAATAATGTTTTTAAAAACATTTAATACATCCCAATAATAATAATAATAGTAATAATTATAATAATGTTTGTAAAGATAAATCATAGTAGCAACAACAACAATACTACTACTACTACTACTACTACTAATAATAATAATAATAATAATAGCAGCGTAAGAATGGTTTTTGGATTCGGACATGAAACAAGCTTTGGAGTAAAGGTTTCTAAAAACGTTTAATACATCCCAATGACAATAATAATAATAATAATAATAAGGTTTTTAAAAATATATCCTAACAACAACAACACCAATAATAATAATAATAATAATAGTAATAATAATAATAATAAAACAATAATCTTTGGATTCGTATATGAAATAAGCTTTGGAGTAAAGATTTGTAAAAACTTTAATATATCCTAATAATAATAATAATAATCTTTAGATTCGTATATGAAATAAGCTTTGGTATAAGTATCTTGTAAAAAAATGGAAAATCCAACCAAACGTTTATCTAAAGGCCCGAATATTACGTCTTACTCATTATTTTCTTTTTGTCATTGCCATTATTACGGAAAGGCGGACGTAGATGATTTTTAAGATGGTCTCGACAAATGCCATTACTACAGATATTGTCGTAGATATAAGAGGTGCCTCTAACATGGACGTAAACTCTAATACCTACCTTAAGTCTCTTGTAGCAAAAGCGAACAGATAAGTCAAAGCAGAAATCAATATTTATTTTCCCGAGTCATTTTAAATGATAGGATGCGTTGTATATTGTGCCCAAATTTCTGGAGGCCGATGCGAATAGTTAATGTCTCGAGGTCAAGCTATGATAGCCACTAGAAAGCTGGTTGGATGACGGCCGTGTTGTGTGCCGTGGATTTCCTCTCTGCTTGTCGATGAAGAATGAAATTAAGCACACTAATAGATTGGCAACTAGGTCTCACCGTTTTACAGTTGAACGTGTTTGATGCAACCGTCAATTCTATTCTAATAGTTTCTTTTCTTGTACTTCTTACCTGTGGAATTCCTTTCTGAATTCTTGCTTCTCTTCCACCTACAAGCTTCAAAAATCTAAATGCAACGGCAGTCGACAACACTCTCTTCCTGAAAACTGTTCTCTATTGTCATTTTCCTCATTAAAGTATTCTCATTCACTTTAACCCCTATAACCAATTGCATCCTAGTGACATTATCGCCTTGCTTGGAGTGAAATGATTACAAAATAGATACTGTTTAAAGACCTTAATAAAATTTTATTACATTATTTTCATTATGTTGAACTATAGCTTGGATATTAATGAGTCTATGACGCCAACCATCACGCTCTTATATCACGGTCGAAAGCTCATTAGGGTGATATTTTTACATAGCTGGTCAATGTAGTTGTTTGCTGGGGGATCAACACGTCTTGCACCATGGCTAGGTGTTCAGAGCAATAGATCATTCACAAATTCTTGTTTTGCTCGCCAGCAGTGCCCTGCAAAGTGCATCCTGCGTTCACGTAAGGTTGTAGGAATATCAAGGATGGGCCCATAAAACTGTCATTTAGTTGGATGCTGTCTCCAAGAGATGTTAATTATAACTCTCAACATTCGAGTGTAGGTTCCATCAAGCTCAGACTCAAGGGTTTTAGTTAAAGTCCAGGCAGTGGCGCCATATATTAACAGCGCCTCTACAGTGGCAAAAAAAAATCTCCATTTGAGGTTGTCTGGTGCAAGTATAGCCCACGCATTATGAAAAACTTTATCTATGTAAAATGTGTGATCCTAGTGGGGCTTTTTTGTCAAGAAGCCATTTCTAACCTTAAGTCTCTGGTTGGGACCCGGTCGGAAATGTGTATACAACAGAAATCAAAGGAAATAATAATAATAATAATAATAATAATAATAATAATAATAATAATAATAATAATAACAATAATAATAGTAATATATTAAAAGCGGAGCATTATTTTTTTTATTTGTATATAAAATAATAAACGTATATTTTAGATGAAAATGGATATATTTGTATAAGAAATAAGCTTTTGAGTAAAAGTTTGTAAAAACGTTTGATATATAAATAATAATAATAATAATAAGGCTTTGAAAAACATTTAATGTATCCCAATAATAATAATAATAATAATAATAATGATGATGTTTGTAAAGATAAACCATAACAGCAACACCAATAATAATAATAATAATAATAATAATAGCAGCGTAGCAATTGTTCTTGGATTCGTATATGAAATAAGCTTTGGAGTAAAGGTTTGTAAAACCGTTTAATACATCCCAATGACAACAACAACAACAACAATAATAATAATAATAATAATAATAATAATAATTAGGTTATAATAAGCTCAGACTCAAAGGTTTTAGTAACCTATCTTCCAAGGACTCTAATAAAAATAATATAATTAATCATATATTATAAAAAATACAATGCAACATATATAATTATCTGCAGTAACTCCTCCACCCCAACTGATATATTACGTAAAACCAACATTATATACCAATTTAAATGTCCCTTGGGAGAATGTATCCCTGACAAAAAACAAAAAACAAAAAAAAAAAAAAAAAACAAATATATATGTTGGGTATACGACAAATACCTTAAGAAGAAGGCTTACACGCCACATGTCTGACTATTCGTCCATTACGAGACATCTACAACAACTTTCTTCTCCACATTCACAATATAAAAAATTACTAATCGACAACACAACTATCCTACACCATGAAAACAATAAATCTAGATTACAAATTCTAGAAGCAATTTATATTAAAAAAAAAATTAAAGCCGGCACTGATCAGAATCAACTATGATATAATGTTCTGAAAGGTTTTAGTTAAAGTCCAGGCAGTGGCGCCATACATTAACTCTACAGTGGCGCAAAAGAATCTCCGTTTGAGGTTGTCTGGTAGATCAGACTTCCAGATTACACCCATTTTGTTCCAAGCTTTAGCTATGCGAAATTCCACATGCTTTGCAGTAGAATTTATTTCGCTTACTAGATATGTAAAAGATTCGATATATTTTATTGCTTCACCTGAGACAGTTTGTATTGAACCTTGATGGTTGAAGCTTACGAGTTCGGAAGTTAATATTGAATTTATTTCATTCTATATTTTCCTTAACACCTAATTTCTTTAGATGTACGTGACTTATTTTTCTTACGAAGACTTTCTTTTATTTTCCTATATTAAGTCTTAAAAAGTATTCGACCCTTCAGATAGTGTGGATGATCCTGCACGAAACGTTCACCACTATAATCGAATCTCATGTGCTGTTGTCGGGCTGTCGGTTTCCTAGGAACTGATCTGCTTGACGCTTATACGTTGAATTCGACGGGAGAGTCGAGGATATATATGGGGAAAGTGTATGACAAAGTCGGTAAAAGTTTACTTGTGACGTGTTTCGTTCTTCAGGACTTCATTGGACTAAATTTGTTATGTTGGTACGACTACACATGCGCGCGACAAAGGGATGCTGGGAATTTTAGAATTTTTTTTCCCCATTATCTTTGACCGTAGGTATTCCACACTGTCATATTAATGTGGAATACCTCCGATAGGATTTGAACCTGCGACCCCCTTGGCAGAGAACCGTCGTTAGAAACAATCGACGCACTCTCAAACACATAAGATCCGTTTCCCCTGTCGAGAGGGGTGGTGCGCAGTTTCGAATCCTGCCGGAGAGAGAATTTTTTAGATGACTTGTCGAATATTCCGACCGGTAGACGAAAATAAATAAATAAATAGCGTCTAAATTTTATATATATATATATATATATATATATATATATATATATATATATATATATATATATATATATATATATATATATATATATATATATATATATATATATATATATATATATATATATATCTTCGTTGAGACGAATCGAGTTCTCCGATCATTGGCGTGTTTGTCTAAAAGTAAATACGTATAAATCTCCGACTAATACCAAATCAAGCGGGTTTCGATCCCGGCTTGAGGCAATCTGATGTCTAGCCACGCTGATTTGCTGCGAAAAATTTTTCAATCACTCAATCCCTCACACAAGTGCTTGACTTTCCTACGCGTTTCCCCAGTAACCCTGACGGTAAGGCTTCTCTTCTCGATCTCTGTTTTACCTCCATCCCCGAGTCTTGTCGTGCCACACAGATCTGCCCTCCTGGCAACTCTGATAATGCCGTAGTGTCTGTTAACGTCTCTTTATACTCCTCCCCCAGCAAAGAATCTCCTAGCAACAGAATATCTTTCTGTTATCAACGAGCAGACTGGGAATCGTCCCGTGATTTCCTTCGCGATGTCCCCTGAAATTTGGTTTTTAATCTCCCCGTTCAAAAGTGTGCGTCTGAAGTATCCTCCTGGGTAAAAGCTGGAATCGAGGCTTTCATCCCCGCAAGAAAATATAAAGTTAAATCACGCTCATCCCTTTGCTCAGCTGCTATTGCACACAGGAATCACCATTTCAATTTGTACTGTAGTGATATGTCTGATTGCAACAGACGTCTCTTTGTCACTGTTCGTAATGAGTGCAAGCGTGTCCTCAATGAAGCAAAGTTACTTTTTGCTGAAAGAATGAAAGAACGTACTGCATCTCGCAATTTTGTTTCTAAAGATTATTGGCAAGAGCGTACTGAACAACAGCAAATCCACAATTTCTCCTTTATTCAATCCATTTGAGGCCCTGATAAGGCTCTGAATGCTTTGCTCGGAAATTCTCATTCAATTCAACACTCGACTCATCCGATGTTCCCACCCGATTTCCCCTCTAGAAATGAGGCTCTATTGAGTGAGATTCACATAACCCCATCGATGGTATTGGACATTGTCTCTAAATTAGACTTCCATAAGGCTAGTGGTGGGGATGGGATACCAGCCGTTGTCCTGAAGAAATATGCTCTTGAACTGGCTCCTGTCCTCTCTAAAATATGCAACTACTGCCTCACCGATTCTCGCTTTCCAGCCTGTTGGAAGTCCTCATCTGCTGTTCCTGCCTTTAAGAACTCTAGAGACCCATCTGACCCCTCTCACTACCGTCCTATCAGTCTCCTACCATTCCGGTAAAGTCTTCGAGGCTTTAATCAATGTCGAAGTGGTTAAGCACCTTACATCCCAATGCTCTCTGACAAGCAATATGGTTTCCGCGTTGCCCGGTCTACCGCTGACGTGATCATGGCCATAACTAAATTTGTATACCAAGCACTTCACAACAACGGAGGAGCTTGAGCTGGGGCTTTAGATATTTGATAGGGTTTGGCATGCCGGCCATCTTCGTAAGATTCAGGGATACGGTATTACAGGACGTTTATTTGACTTAATATAATCATTCCTGTCAAACTGTGAAATGAAGGTTGTCCTATACGGGTTCTCCTCCAGTTCCTTTCACTCCGTTCCCAAAGCCCTATCCTGAGTCCTACACTGTTTCTGATCTTCATTAAAGATCTTACTGATGTCATCAGTTCCCAAGTAGGCATCTACGCAGACGACACCGCTATTTACTCCTGCCTCAATAGTAAATAACTAACCTGGCCCTTGGTCTCGAAAAGGACCTTCAATCTGTGGTTGACTGAGGCAGGAAATAGCTTATAAACATTAATGCCTCCAAAACGAGACTGCTCTCATTTACTCACCGTAGAGAACCCTCCCTGCCTCCCATCAGAATGGCTGATGTCCAACTCCATGGGAGCGCCCCTCTGCGCCCGATTGGTCTCACGCTGTCCACTGACATGAGATAGATTAAATACATTGAATCAATAGCTTCATCTACCGCAAGGAAAGTTGGTTCTCCGTGTCGTACCAGAAAGTTTTTCTCGCCTGAGTCTATCCTTCAAATCTATAAATCAACCATTCGTCCTTGCATGGAATACTGCTGCCATATATGGTCTCGTGCCACCGACAAATATGCAAGGTGATGGGTCCCTTTCACTGTCGAAACGGTTACATTTTGACGTCTCTTCTACTCAAACAGCTCACTTTTCGTCTGTGGAACTCCATTCCTCTTACTTGCTTCCCCGATAACTATAATCTTCACATATTCAAGTGTAATGTCAATCGACATCTGTCTGATGCCTTGATCTTGATCTTTATCCTTTCCTCTTTACTCTCCTCTTTACTCCTGCTCTCAGTGACACTCCCGCCATGCTTGGGGTGAAATGCTTATACAGGGTGACCCACAAATACGGGAATTTTTGAAGTGCATATTGCCAGACATGAGCAAGTGGCAACACTGCAAGACAGTGACCTTGAGCAAGTAAACATTTCGCCATTTAGAATTCAAGATGAAATTCACAGTATCCCAGCTGAGATGTTGCAGCAGTCAATGAGGAATCTCAACAGCAGATTTCAAGAATGCATTCGTACAGGAGGACGCCATCTACAGGACGTAATTTTTAAAAATGAAAATTCCATCATTGTTTCTTAAATGGCATGTTTTAAGGTTTCAATTACTATGAATAAAATATTTTCTTCCATCACTCTTGGTTTTATTGGATTGTTAAAAGTTCCCGTTTTTTTGGGGTTACGCTATATATATATATATATATATATATATATATATATATATATATATATATATATATATATATGCATGTTTCGTTAAAAACGACAGACAAAGTACTACAGTTGAGCTTTTTATTTAATTTTTCTTGTGTTCTGACAAGAGCTTTTTTTCTGGACAAAGAGTGTGTAAGAACTGTCCGAATGTTCTGTTTTTCCGAGCGCTTTCGGCTATACTTTTAGCCATTATCAAGGATGGTTCAATGATGAATATTCATTATCAAGTAGAGTGTGTGTTCTATGTATGTTCAGTGTGTGGTAGTGATGTTTTAGTTTCCGAAAAACAGAACATTCGGACAGTTCTTACACACTCTTTGTCCAGAAAAGAAAGCTCTTGTCAGAACACAAGAAAAATTAAATAAAAAGCTCAACTGTAGTACCTTGTCTGTCGTTTTTAACGAAACATGCATAAAGGAAGGATTGCTGCCTAATTATACAAATATATATATATATATATATAATAAAATATAATTTTATGTATGCTATATTTATGGCTTTCAGAGACAGAGCGTAATTAAACAAATTAACAAATAGTAAATTAATAAATAATTAAGTTTAATAAATATTGACCGAATTAACAAACGCGCATAAAGTAAATTTCATAATAATAATAATAATAATAGTAATAATAATAATAATAATAAACATTTTCCATTTGTCAAATTTAAAATAACTATGTCGGGATTTCTATTTTAAAATCATATATATATATATATATATATATATATCCATGTTCTTTATGCCTACATGAAAAACTACACATTATTAAGTTTCTAAATAATGAAAATTTATTAAACCATAGACATGAGTTAACGGTTTTTTGCCGACATCAACAAATTTTCGCATTAAATAATTAACTTTAAAAAAAAAATTAAAATTTCATAGGCTAATAAAAGGTTTAAAAGCTTAACCCAATCATAAGCTAAAAACCTTTTATGAAGTCGTAAAAAAACAATATATACAAACAACCCTTTTAGAAAAACAAAAATCTGTAGACATTTAACGGCGTAACAATAATGCCAGTAACTCTCTGTCGCTGAAACAGACTAGACGATATGCATCTAATGAATGTCATCATTCGCTTTAAAATGGACACCCCGACACTACCTTGACTTGATCTCTTTCCGAAAGTAACTGATATGTTGATACAAATTGTTAACCCTTAAACCCCTTATTGAAATAATTGCTTCAGCCGTTTCCATAGTAACTAATTTTACGAATGAATATGCTTATAAAGATGCGTAAATTTCAAGATTAGTTATTCCAAAAATTTCGCTTGAGGATGAAACAGGGCTTGATATTTTAATTCAATTTAATTTTAATAATTATATTGAAGTTTTTGGCTCCTGTTTTTGAAACATGAGAACTCTTACGTAGCGAAGGAATCATATTTAAAAAAAATAATTATAATATATATATATATATATATATATAGAGAGAGAGAGAGAGAGAGAGATAGATAGATAGATAGATAGATATATGACAACAATAATAATTTTATGGTATGCTATATTTATGGCTTTCTGAGATAGAGCGTAATAAAATTAACAAATACTAAATTAATAAATAAGTTAATAATAAACAAATTAACAAACTACGAATGCACGGATAAAGACGAGTAAATTTTAAAATAATAATAATAATAAACAAATAATTAATGATAAACAAATAATTAATAATAATAATAATGAACAAATAATTATTAATAATAATAATAAACAACTAATTAATAATAATAATAATAAAATAATTATTAATATTAATAATAATAAACAACTAACTAATAATAATAAACAATTAATTAATAATAATAATAAACAACTAATTAATAATAATAATAAACAAATAATTAATAATAATAATAAACAAACAAATAATTAATAATAATAATAAACAAATAATTAATAATAATAACTAATTAATAATTAATAATAATAATAAAAACAACTAAATTATAATAATAATAAACAAATAATTAATAATAATAAAACAAATAATTAATAATAATATTAAACAAATAATTAATAATAATAATGAACAAATAATTAATAATAATAATAATAAACAAATAATTAATAATAATAATATTAAACAAATAATTATTATAAATGATAATAATAATAATAAATAATGATTAAATACAAAATGCACTATGTAATCAATAATAAATAAAGGGTAAAAGTTAACAAACAACACAATACAATAGCTACAAATAACCGCAAATCGATCCGCAACTATTACTACTGAATAACCATTAGAATAATTTGAAATATAACCGCTGTCACGTACCCAATAACCTTTATGATAATATAATGGTCAATGCTTCCCATAATCCACCACTAGCCAGCATTTATAAATAGTCAAGCTAGCACAGGGAACACATGGCCTGAAGATTGCGTTCAAGTATGAAATAGATTGTCGCAACTCGGTGTTGACCACCATATAAACTTTTAAATAGATAGATGTAAGCAGGCCTACATAAGTGTGTGTGAGCGAATGTGTGTATGCATGTGAGTATGCGTGTGGAGTGTGTGTGTGTGTGTGTGTGTGATATGAATAGACTTGATACACACATAGACATACATATATATATATATATATATATATATATATATATATATATATATATATATATATATATATATATATATAGTTTATGCAAACTTAGGTAATCCGTATGGGTAGACCTGAGGAGGATGATATCCAGAGAGCTCAATGTAAAATTCAGAGCAGATATGTTTGATATATATATATATATATATATATATATATATATATATATATATATATATATTTGCAGTTCCAAAGTTTGAACTCACCCTGGTAATTTTTCTAATTGACCCCAAAAGTAGTTGTTTTGTACTTTAAATAAGAGAAAATTATTATACGTAGTTAAAAAAAATGAGATGTGATTTTTGTATTAGAAATTTTATTATGATTAAAATTTGCTCGGCAAAATATCCACCCTGCAGCACAAATCTTTGGCCTCAACATTTTGAACTATATATATATATATATATATATATATATATATATATATATATATATATATATATATATATATATATATATATATATATATATATATTTGTGTGTGTGTGTAAAACGTAACATTTCAGATATAAATAAAATAATATATCTGTACAACGTCCCTTGACGCACGCACGAGCACACACCACCACACACACAACCGAATATACATTCAAACCCCACAAATTATGATACACATACGCACATGAATGCTGCTTGACAAGCCTGGGGTACGTAAAGTCTGCTTAATGATGAAAAACAAACAACACAAAATTTGGTTAACACTCACACACACAGATACACACATTTCTACGATTCCCAATTCCATTACACCACCCACACATCCAAGCTTACAACACATGGTATTTAGAAGCAGTCACCCATCTAGGGACTGACCAGGCTCGACGTTGCTTAACTTCAGTGAAAGTACGGGAACCCGTGTTCAAGCGTAAATATTTTTTACGCGGTAAAGAGTTCCATTTAGAAGCAGTTTACACGGGTAGGAGGGGACGATAATGGTTAACTCTAAACTTGAACAGGATTAAGATTGAAGTAATCGGGGAAACATCCTCTTAGGAGTCGATTCCACAGGGCCGTGGTTAGCGGGAAGAAGATGCTCGAGTAGAACTTACGCCTCCCCTATGAAATACGGAGGGAATGTGTATGTTTTGCTACAAAGACGAATTGCGGGTCCTGGCCGTAAAGGTTAGACCTGGCGGAAACAAGGAATGTCGTTCGTCCGAGCACTTTCCATTGAAGCAGCGATAGAGCGGCGAGAGGTTTGCTATATCCCGCCTGTAAGAGAGAAGTTGAAAGGTACAAAATGACACTTTTACAACAAGAACTCGGAGACGCTTTTGAACTCTATCGAGACTGGAGAGTGATGAGTGGAGAGCTCCCGTACAAATATGACAAAAATATTCCATTCTTGACCTGATCTGGCTCTTGTAAAGGTAGAGGATAGATATAGCCTTGCTTTCGGAGAAATGATTGGCTTTTTTACCTGGATTTCGATTAAATGATTAGCTTTATTGCCTTGCTCTGGGAGAAATTATTAGTTTGTCTTGCTTTGGGTGAAATGATTAACTTTTATGCTTGTATTTGGGTGAAATTATTAGCTTTATTGTCTTGCTTTAGGTAAAATGATTAGGTTCATTGTCTTAATTTGAGTGAAATGGTCAGCTTTATTGCCTGGATTTGGGTGAAATAATTAGCTTTATTGCCTTGATTTGGATGAAATTGTCAGCTTTATTGCCTTGATTTGGATGAAAGGATTAACTTTATTGCCTTGCTATTGGGTGAAATGATTAGCTTTATTGCCTTGATTTAGGTGAAATTGTCAGCTTCATTTTCTTGATTTGGGTGAAATTATTAGCTTTATTGCTGTGATTTGGGTGAAATAGTCTGCTTCATTGCTTGGATTTGGGTGAAATGATTAGCTTTATTGCCTTGATATGGCTGAAATGATTAACTGTATTGCCTTACTTTAGGGGAAATGATTAGCATTATTGCCTTGATTTGGGTGAAATCATTGGCCTTGTTGTCCTGCTCTGGGTGAAATGATTGCCTTTATTTGAATTAAATGATTACCTTTATTGCCCGGATTCAGGTGAAATGATTAGCTTTATTGTCTTGATTTGGGAGAAATCATTAGCTTTATTGCCGTGCTTTGGATGAAATGGTCAACTTCAATGCCTGAATTTGGGTGAAATGATTGGCTTTATTGCTTGCTTTCGGTGTAATTATTAGCTTTTGTTGCCCTTCTTCGGGAGAAGTGATTAGCTTTATTGCCTTGATATGGGTGAAATTGTTAGCTTTATTGCCTTTCTTCGGGGGGAATGATTAGCCTAATTGCAGTGATTTGGGTGGAATGGTCAGTTTTTTTGCCTGGATTTGGGTGAAATGATTAGATTTATTGACTTGCTTTGGGCGAAATTATTAACCTTGTTGTCTTGCTTTGGATGGAATAATTAGCATTATTGCCTTGATTATTGCCTCGATAGCCTGATTGTCTTGATTTGGGTGAAATGTTTAGCTTTATTGCCAGACTTTTGGTGAAATGATTAGCTTTATTGCTTTGGTTTTGGTGGAATCATTGGCCTTGTTTTCTTGCATTGGGGGGAATGATAAGCTTTATTGCCCTGATTGTGGTTAAATGATTAGACTGATTGTTTTGATTTGGGTTAAATAGGTTTATGGTATGGATTTGGGTGAAATGATTAGCTTTATTGCCTTGATTTGTGAGAAATCATTAGATTTATTGCCTTGATTTAGGTGAAATGATTAGCTTTAATTCCCTGCTTTGGGTGAAATGATTCATTTTATTGCATTGCTTGTGTGGAATACTCAGCTTTATTACCTGGATTTGGGTGAAATTATTGACTTTATTGCCTTGATTTGGGTGAAATGATTAGATTTATTGCCTTACTTTAGGAGAAATGATTAGCTTTATTATCTCGCTTTGCATGAAATTATTAGTTTTATTGCTTTGATTTGGGTGCAATGATTAGCTTTATTACATGGATTTTATTGAAATTATTTGCTTTATTACCTTGTTTTGGGTGAAATTATTAACTTTATGGCCTTGCTTTAAGGGAAATGCTTAACTATTGCCTTGCTCTGGGAGACATCATTAGCTTTATTGCATTAATTTGGGTGAAACGATTAGCTTTATTTACTTTCTTTGGGTGAAATGATTAACTTTATGACCTTGCTTTGAGTGATATTATTAGCTTTATTGCCTTGATTTGGGTGAAATGATTAACTTTATTGCCTTGCTTTAGGGGAAATGATTTACTTTATTGGCTTGCTTTGGGTGAAATTATTAGCTTTATTGCCTTCATATGGTTGAAATGATTAGCTTTATTGCCTTCATATGGTTGAAATGATTAGCTTTATTGTGTTAATTTGGGTGAAGTTATTAACTTTATTGCCTTCTTTTGCAGTATCGCGATGCCACAAGTTATCATGACCAAGGGTCCGTATCTACCAACTACTCATCACGCCAGATTTTGCGGGCTTCCCGAGAAATTATGACTAGAGCCCGTTTAGAATAGTTGGCTCTGTGGCCGCTGAACAAATACAGATCTTCCTGTGCAGACGTCTGCAGCATCTGATAGTGGATATGAAAACTTCAAAAATACATTACTGATGTACTTCGGGACGCTGGCGTAGCGCATACAAGAATTGATTCGGATCCGTTAGTGAAATATTTTGCGCCGCCGCTGTGGTTACAATCGTCGTTCATATTGGCATTCAAGGCTTTGCTTTTGAAGTGAACTTCTTCTAGTCTTTGCCTAAAGAGGCGCGATCTACAAGTCAGCAGCAGGTTTGAATTCAGCGTTTCTTTCTCCTAGACTCGTTACGAGCCTATAGGGTACAGTCTGTCCTACTATTTTACGCATAGCTTGAGGGGGAGAAAAGATCGCCATACACTTCCCATGTGTATTAGCAGGTAAGTGCATGTAACGGACTCGACTGGAATTCGAAATCGACTCTCCGATTCCTCAGTCCGATCCGCTAACCATTACTCCTGACTGGCATTCACAGAAATAAAATAACACAATAATCAATAGATATCCCATATCAGCCCAAAGCAATGAAACCCTGATGATAGCTAGAGGGTGCTTTGTCGAAACGTTGTGTCTAGAGAATATAGAAATAACAAGAGAAATATTTCGAAACAATAGTTCGAAATAACGTATAGAAATTTGCTAGCTGCTTTAGTAGACTCCACTGAAACCAAGAGTGGTGGATAACTACATTTAATAGTTTAAATAGTCTCTCCATACCATTCGAATGGGTTTTAAATATATTTATTCAGATTAGTCTATAGGGGGAGACAAGTGGCGTAATGGATAGCTACTAGAATTGAGGAATCGGAGAGCCGAATTCGATTTACAGTCGAATCCATTACATTCACTTACATGCTAATACCCTTGGGAAAGTTGTGAATCCTCTACCTGCTATGAGTAGTGACATTATTGGGGATTCTTTTTCTTTTTCTTTTTTTTTATAGCAGGATGGCGATTGGTCTACCGCAGAAAGAAATGGAAACCTACTGAGGGAAAACATCTGCCACGTCAGTCATTTTATCGAAAGATACATGATCGCTTAAGCGTGTATTACGCATGGTACATAACTGACTGATATTCACTTACATGGTAATACCCTTAAGAAAGGTATGAATCCTTTTCTTCTCTCTCCAGCTATGGGTAAATAGCAGGACAGACCGGGTTCTATAGCCTTGAATGGCAGAAAGAAATGTCAACCTACTGAGGGAAAAAAATCTGCCTCGACAGTCATGTATCGAAAGATACATGATCGCCTAAGCGTATATCCCGCATGGCACATAACTGACTGACTGAGTGTACATCGAACAACAATGGAATAATAATAGTGTGTCTGATTATCTTGGTAAACATTGTTTTAAGGTAAGGTTTTTTAAACGATTCTTTGAATGTTTTGAAAAGCAATATATGTGGAGTCCCCAATGAAGATCGAATTCACTAAACAGTAGACATGGTCTGTTTGAATTGCTTGCAAACCAGTAGCCCACAATGAAGCGCTCTTTACAATTATTGTTAAAACTACCTTTACGAAAAACCTTTTCCATACCATTACTACCCCTCAGCTACTTGTTAAATCTTTTCCATACCACTGTTAGTGCCGGGCCAATATAATTAATGCCGTTCTTATACCATTAATACCATTTTACTATCGTGTCGACGATTAACGCTTGATTATTACCATTTCTCTGAGAATCAGTAATGCTGCAATTGAGATATCGGTATTCCATACCATTTCATTACCAACCTGCTGCCGACAACCAATTTACCAGCCATACCACTCCCCAGCATTGTTGCCATCACCATTAGTGCACTGTTGTTCCGTTGTCATTTATTTTGATATAAAGCAAGAACTTTTTCAAGAGAAAAAAAAAATTGCAAAAAAAAATGAAAGACGAAAAAAAAATTAAAAAAAAAAGATTAAAAAAGAATCTGCAATAATGTCACTACCTTGTGCATGCCATACCAGCTTTGTCAGGAAAACACACACACACACACACACAAACAAAGCTCCACCACGACCCCCACTTGCTACCTCCTCCTCCACTGTTGCTATCATGCCGATTGCTCATCGATGTAGACGTTCTGGGAGTCCTGTCCTGCTCCCCACAACCTCGATTCCCACCAATTCTTCGTTTTCTTCGGCTGCTGCTTCTGCTGCTGCTGCTGCTAAATCAACCATATTCACCTCGTGTACAGCAGCCGCTGTCTCTGCGACCACCGCTACTCCTGCTGCCACTGCAACTACAATTGACAACACTGCCTCCAACACTCCTTACTCTCCCTTTTTCCCCCTTGCTCTTCTTTGAATCACTTGCCCACACCTCGTGGAGTTTTATTGTACGATTTCACGCCACCTTCTTTTTCATCCGTCCGTACTTTCCCTCCTTTTCCATTTCTATTGCCCTCCGTCCCCAACCCCTGAACACTCATCCATCTACAGACCCGTTTTGTCTACCCGGCTATTCTTACCTGCATCTACTCATCTTAGCCGACACGCTCCTGTGATACACACGGCTAAAACACCAAGACTGTTTGAACTACTCTTCATAAAAACAACATTATACCACAGCACGGGTCTAACACAATAGCTATTTGACATCACCCTGCCTTAGAGAGAAGGCGAAGTCCCCACCCTCAAGTATTTTCTATTATTATTATAATTATTATTATTATTATTATTACATCAGACACGCGTGGATGCACACGGAAGAACACATGCTAACTGATATTGGAGAAACGTTCGCCGAGGAAGATTTGATCTCCCGAAATCGTCTGCTTTCTTCAATTTTCCCTCGTTCTCAATATATTCAATATATTTCTTTTTAAAACATTTCAGTCCATCCGTTAATCTCTGCAGCCTTTTCCCCTCATTTCTGAGCCGTAAAGATGAAGACTGGAGGACCCAGCAGAAATTTGGAGTGTCTATATCGTATGCAAGTACCGAGCCAAAATTAAGGTTGATAAAGAGGAACAGAAGACAGACAGAGGCACACATAGATAGATAGATAGATAGATAGATAGATAGATAGATAGATAGATAGATAGATAGAAGGAGTAGAGAAAGAAAGAAGACAGTAAAAAAAATCTTTGAAAAGGGAACATTACAGACGGGGGAAAAGACAAATGGAAAAGCCAAAATCACCAAAATTTCGGGTGAGTAATCAAAAATACATTTCTCTCTTTTTTCTTTCTTTATCACACAAGTATTTTTTTTCTTTCTATATCCATCTCATTTTTATTTTTATTTTTTTCTTCGTCCCTCTTTTCTTTATTTTTTCTTTCTTTCATCTTCTTTTTCCCCTTGCTCTCTTTTCTTTCTTTCTTTCTTTCTTTCTTTCTTTCTTTCTTTCTTTCTTTCTTTCTTTCCCTTCATCCAACATTCTTTCTTTATTCTTTCATTCTCCCTTTCTTTCTTTTTTTCTCTCCTCCCTTCACTTTTCGTTTTTATTTTTCATTCTTTTTTTTTTTCACCATAAAAATATTCTGATGTTTCTCTTGTTTAAACTCCATCTCGATTTTGTGGGGACGTAAAAAATGTGTTGTATTTGCATATCATATCGGCATATGTCCAAATATTGTAGCCGAATGATTTTTCCTTTTCGATTTCAGGCCGGCTTTTGTATTGAAAAATATTGTAGCTTAGGCTTCATTTTTCATCGATTCATTTATTTATATTTGTAATGTTGAAAATGAAATCGGATCTATTTTTTCTTTATATATTTTATTTGCATGAAATATTTATTCCTTTTTTTCCTTAATCAATATATAAAACAGTATTAACTATGAGATCTTCATATATATATATATATATATTGGTTTGTGCGTGAACACTCTCATTGATAATTGAAACAGCGCCTGCAAATGAATAAATTTAAATATATTTTTTAACTTTGCTTTCGCGCTTTGTTCATATCTATCTATCTATCTATCTATCTATCTATCATTGATTTTTCTCTCTCTTTTTCTCGATACATATGCATACTTTTATATATATATGAACATATATATAAGACATGTATACATGTATCTATCTTCATAACTGATACTGGTACAGTTCTCTCTTCCTCACTCTCTCTTTTCTTCATAGACACACACACACACGCGCGCGTATGCACACATACACACGCATGCATCTCTCTCTCTCTCTCTCTCTATATATATATATATATATATATATATAGAGAGAGAGAGAGAGAGAGAAAGAGAGAGGGAGAAGCAGTAAACCTTTATTTAATCATTTTCAGAAACTCTCCAAACAGGTCATTTTCTGTCTGTAAAATAGAAAAATGTTTGAAAATACACACGCAGACACATACACACACACACACACATATATATATATGCATATATACATATATATATATATAAAATGTTTGAACATTTAAACATATATATATATATATATACAAACATATATATATATATATATATATAAACACGCGGTCGCACACACACGCATATATATATATATATATATATATATATATATATATATATATATATATATATATATATATATGCGTATATGCGATGTCTCTATTTCTATCCATTTTATCATTATGAACGTTCGTGCGTTAACTTTTCTCCTTCACTTTCCTCATTTATCCCCCGTTCATTTTATTTCGAGAATGTCCTTATCGTCACCCCCCACTTCCCATCCACGATTCACATTATCCTTCGACAGCAGAGATAATGACATCAACCTGCATCGCCCACATGTCTCCCGAACCGGTACACAATTGAAAAAAAAAGACACGAATTAAAAAGAAAGACGCCTGATGTTTGCTATATCGCGCTTTTAGTTTACAATTATTTTTCTGTCTTTTGATTCAATAAAAGAGGCAGACAAAATTTAAACGATGTACGATATAGCACTGTGCTCTATAACAAAAACAAAAGTTAATCAGATCAAGTTTTCATATAGGTGAGACACAATGTTTTCATTTCAGTCAGTATTATTTCAAATATGAAATCAGACCAAACTATCGTTAGTGACATTTTAATGTCAATACTATCATTTCGTCTTTATTTTATTCTTAACGTTGGAGAATCACTGATGAAGAGGAGACTTAAAGCAACAGGAATGAGGTTCTACTGGAGGATGCTGAGAATATCATAGACTGAAAGTGTGAACAACGACAAAGTTTTAGAGAAAATGGATGCAAAACTGAACTGTTATTCAGAAACAGACTGAGCTGTTATGCAATATCTATCTCTCCTATATGGCAGTGAATGCTGCACAGATGAAAAAAAAGACTTGAGGCAACAGAAAGGTGGTTCTACAGAAGGATGCTGAGAATACCATGGGCTGAACGAGTAACGCGGAAGAATCAAACATTCGCAAACATGATGACGACAAGAGAGACAGAGGAAAGCAGCGAATAATGAGTATGGTTAGCAGAAAGGGATTAGGAGAAATAACTAAACGACAAAACTTACTAAGATTTACAAAGGGGGGGTTGTGGAGAGCCATGATCACTCACGCCCTGAAGGGACACGGTATATAGAAGAAGAAGAAGAAGAAGAAGAAGAAGAAGAAGAAGAAGAAGAGGCTTATGCAAATAGTTGTAGAAATGGGATTAGGAGGGATATAAAAAGATAAACTTTACTAAGAGTTACAAAGGACAAGAAGTTGTGGAGAGTCTTGATCGCCAACGCCCTGAAGGGACACGGCCCATCGAAGAAGACTGAGCTTGTGCAAATGGTTGGCAAAACATTAATTAGGAGACAAAAAGACAAAAATTACAAAAGATGGAATGTAGTGGAGAGTCATAGTCACCCACGTCCTGAAGGGACACGGCAAAAAGATGAAGAATGAGCTGGCAGAACAAGGATTAGGCGGAGTGAGTATCAAAAATAACGTTACTAAGAGTTACAAAGTCAGGAAGTTGTGAAGAGCCGTGATCGCACATGTCCTGAAGAAGAAGAAGAAGAAGAAGAAGAAGAAGAAGAAGAAGAAGAAGAAGAAGGATCTTTAGGAGAGATATCAAGAAGATAAACTTTACTAAGAGTTACAAAGGACAAGAAGTTGTGGAGAGTCTTGATCGATAAAACCCTGAAGGGATATGGCCCATCGAAGACAATCGAGCTTGTGTAAATGACTGAAAAAGGGAGATTAATAAAGATACAAAAAAGACAAAATTTACTAAGAGATACAAAGGTCAGAAAGTTGAGGAAAGCCATAATCAACCACGTCCTGAATGGTCACGGTATAAAGAAGAAGAAGAAGAAGAAGAAGAAGAAGAAGAAGAAGAAGAAGAAGAAGAAGAAGAAGAATGGTTGGTAGAACTGGGATATAAAAAAGATAAAGTTTACTAAGATTTACAATGAACAAGAAGTTGTGGAGAGCCTTGATTGCACACGTCCTTAAAGGGACACAGCATATAGAAGAAGAAGAAGAAGAAGAAGAAGAAGAAAAGAAGAAGAAGAAGAAGAACGATCTCCAAATTGTTAGAAGAATCAAGAAGATAAACTTGGTAAGAGTTACATATAAAAAAGATAAAGTTTACTAAGATTTACAATGAAGAAGAAGTTGTGGAGAGCCTTGATCGCACACGTCCTTAAAGGGACACAGCATATAGATGAAGAAGAAGAAGAAGCTTGTGTAAATGGTTGGCAGAACTGAGATTAGGAAGGATATGAAAAAAAGATACACTTTACTAACAGTTGTAAAAGATGGACACGGAATATTTGTCGTCTTCTTTCGCCTTTAACCCCAGAAGGAGTCGTTGGGGCACCAACGTGCTGAGTTGTCCACCATTCTCCTCCATCTGTTGCGGTTGTTGTCCAGAGCTTAGGTCTCCGCGAATGGTTTCTTCGCGTGCTCATTACGTGGTATGTCTTAGGCGTTTTAAGCTGACAAGACCTCCAACTAGGTGGCTCGCCTTGGTCGCGAACACGTGGCCGTTGTAGCGCATCTGAGGAACCCTTTGCGCCCTGGCCGTATTAACAACATCCCCCTCACGTGATATAGAACCTTTAACACGTTAGATCCCAAGCCTCATTTCCCCTGTTGTCTCAGGGTCGCGACGCTATTAATTCATTAATTTTGGTACAATCCACTTTGTTTTTAACATATATGATATCATAGGTAGTATTTATTACCCACGAACCACGGGAGTGTCGTTCGGTATCTGAGTCCATTTTACAACCCAGAGTTCCACAGGACTCACACGAATGTATGGTACTGCTCTGTGTCCGCAAAAATAAAAAAAAATGTCCCCACCCAAAAAATGCCACCCATAACCCCCCCAAAAACAAACAAACAAACAAAAAAAAAGAAAAAAAAAAGGTAAAAATTCTAAAAGTGAAACGAAATAAAAGACAAAAAATATCAAAAAATATTTAAATTACTAAAATAAAAATGTGGTTCTCGGATACCATGATCTCATAAGCAATCAATCATCGCATCTCATCTCGAATAATACCCATAAAAAGGAAATTGGAAAACGACTGACAGCAGGGACGTTTTTTCGTGTGGGCCTTGCAGACATAGCACCGTGTTAAAAAAAAAACAAAACAAACAAACTATTATTCACGAATCCCACTTGCATGTGAGAAAGAATAGAGTTTAAAATAAGTTATGTGCCATGCGTGATACACGCTTAGACAATCACGACAAAGAAGATTTTTTTCCTGCATTAGGTTGCCATTTCTTTCTGCCGTACACCAGTTGCTATCCAAGGCTATAGAACCTGTCCTGCTATTTACCCATAGCTGGGGGAGGGGGAAAAGAAAAGGATTCATACCTTTCCCAAGGGTATTAGCACGTAAGTGAATGTAATGGATTGGACTGGAATTCGAACTCGGCTCTCGGATTCCTCAATCCGAGCCGCTATCCTTACTCCATCGTGCCACCCTTACCCTCCCTCCCTCCCTCCCTCCCTTTTTTCTTTCTTTCTTTCTTAAGCACTTCTATTTAATTTAAAGTGAAAACATTGTTTTGAACATAATATCTGAATCTATTAGATGGGGGTATAATTAATTCCTTTAATTCTCACTCAGCATTTCTTTCATTTTAATTTCAGTTGTTTTATTGGCATTTGATGAATTCTTGAGATGAAGTTGCACCAATTATAATTGTTTGTTACATACCCACTTCCCGTTACGCAAAAACGACGACTCATGTTGCCAAAGAACGGTTTCAAAGAACCCTAAATTAATAGAATGGACAGCCACCAGCTTGTTCAGATTATAATTCAATAGAAAGCTTGTGGTCGATACACAAATAAAAACACTAAAATTCATTAAAAGAGAAGTAAATGAAAATGGAAAACAATACTCTAGCGAGGAAGATCTCTGGGAAGCAATAAAAACTACTGCAGGTAATGTGTCCCCAATCTCACCAGATATTAATTCAATAGAAAGGCTGGGTTCCATCATTAGAAGCGATGTATATGAGAATGGGAAACAATATTCTAGCGAGGAAGATCTCTGGGAAGCAACGAAAGCTGCTGCAAGTTAGGTTAAAGTAAAAAACCAAAAAATTGAATAATCATCAAAATCGAAGCTTGAAAGACTGACAAAGAATGTCAGGGAACGAATATTAACAGGTCAAATATTTAAATAATTTATCCAGATGTATATGGGGTATTGGATTAATTAACTAGTTTATTTTCGAGCCGCTACACCTTATACCACCTGTACATGCACATATAAATATATACTGAAAATATTAACATCAATTAGTTAACACCGCATTTATTGTGAAAAACTGAGTTGCATAATAAAATGTGACAAAGTGAAAGTAGATAGATATGAAGAGTAATATACATAGATATGAAGAGACTGATAGATAAAGAGAAAAAGAGAGAAACGAACCAACTGAAACAAACAGACAGACAGATAGATAGATAGATAGATAGATAGATTTAAACAACACAGACATCATACCTTAGGTACCTTTCGACCAAGAATTTTTCAAAGATATTCGTTGGCGATTGGGAATACAAATGAAGACACTCAATAAAGTAAATGAGGAGGGAAAGGTGGAACGCGATTAAAAAAGAATTTTTAATTACACAAAATAGATAGATAAATAGATAGATAGATAGATAGATAGATAGATAGATAACACATGTTAGAGACAGGCATTTTTACAATATGGTGGCTGATGCAGACGACACAACCATTTCCTCCTGTCTTAATAGTAACTTCGACAGGTCCCACAAAAGTAAAAATGGCTGCTGCTCTCGAAAATGACCTCCAATCAGTTGTTATTTAGAGCAACAAAAAAACGTCATTAAATTATCATAGAGAGCCATTTTCACCTGACGTCTCGGCTTCAGTCGTAGGTTTCTAGTGCCCTTTTCTATAAATATCTTCATAGTAAGAGTTCTGAATGTTTTTCTTTGATACCTCGACATGAATTTAAACACGGTACTAGATTGGCAGCTCGGTTATTATTAGGTTGGTGCAAAAATAATGACGTAATAATGTCGTTTTTTGACGTTAAAAAATACGTCAAAAAACGACATTATTACGACTTTATTTTTGCACCAACCTAATATTTGCCAGTTGAAATTGCTGAGATGTAACCATAAATTCTTGGGTAAATATTTTATTCTCGCTTGTGGAACGCTCTTTCGGCTTCTTGTGTTCCTGTCAATTTTCATCTTCAAAAATTTAAATGCGATATCAATCGTCATTTTCTCTCTCCTGAATTATTGTTCTTTTACTGGCCCCTCCCCTTACTAATGTCAATCTAGAGAGTTTTGACACAATCTAGAAAAGAATATTGTACTGATCGCCTGTGGAACTGCCTTCTGGCTTCTTACTTCCCAGTCAACTACGATCTTCAAATATTTAAATGTAACATCAGTCGCCATCTTCTGTCTCCCTGAATCATGGTCTTCAAATATCCTAAACTTTTCTCATTTTTTTTCACTCTCTGTAACCCATTGTATCAGAGTGCCTTTGTTGCCTTGCTTGGGATGAAATGATTAACACAAAATGTAATATCTTATCTATATGACAGTGATTGTTGGGCAATTCCTTCACAGATGAAGAAGAGACTTGAAGCGACAGAAATATGGTTCAACAGAAGGATGCTGAGAATGAAAAACATATGCGCAATGAGGAAATCTTAAGGAAAATAGCAATGAAACTTATATTTAAAAAAAATCATTTTTTTCAAAGCAAGGCGATAATGCCCCTAAGGCGCAAAGGTTGGTACCGAGGGTGAAATGGAATGAGAAGATTTTAGTGAGGAGAAAGGACAATAAAAGAACAGGTTACAGGAAGGCAGAATATGGCGATGGGTGCTGCATTTAAATTTTTGAAGATCGTAGTTGACAGGAAACAAAAAATCGGGAGAGAGTTCCCCAGGTGAGAAGTGCGAGAAAAAAAACTATTAGATGGTGCCTGTTTCTAAAAGGGTATTTCTGCAAAAGTGAACGCAACAGGTTAGGCGAAAATTTGGACACGACCCGCCTATTCTGCTTTCCACGACGCTAACCGTTCTGTTGAGGGACGACAATGAGAAACCATTTAACTGCCCCCCTAAAAAAGTTGAAGAAATTCACGGAAAATAAAGAACCTGTGGAGAGACATGATTGCGTCCATCCTGAAGCAACATGGCATTTTTTACGACAAAAGTTCCTGAAAATATAAGGTGTATATATATATATATATATATATATATATATATATATTAAAGACATTTTTAGGTTTAACATTCTTTTTATAGATACAAGTATTTAAGTAAATGCTCTGTTTATAATAAACAGTATTAAATAACATTTACCGGCCTGAATGTCCGAGAAATTTTCATAGAAAATATTCGTCCTTTGACAGGTTTCGAACCTGCATCCTATACGGAACCGTCATTTACGCTGACGTGCCTTAACCGGTTCCGTATAGGATACAGGTTCGAATCCTGTCAAAGGACGAATATTTTCTATGAAAATTTCTCGGACATTCAGGCCGGTAAATGTTACTTAAATACTTGTATCTATAAAAAAGAATGTTAAACATAAAAATGTCTTTAATAAATTGTCCGGACTTTGTCCAAGGTTTCATATATATGCGGATCGTCAGTTGAATTTAGGTTGACGATCTGTATATATATATATATATATATATATATATATATATATATATATATATATATATATATATATATATATATATATATTAAATAAATTAAAGGTTTTAAATTTTGGTTTCTACTTTAGGGTCAACTGCCAGTTGACCCTGACGATCTGTATAGGTGAAACCTAGGTAAGTTTACCTGGCTTTTAGGTTCATATTTAGGTTTGCTTTAGTGTATTGACACTTTACGTTTTTTTGCTTTACTCGTTTTTTTTTTTCTTTGGACTCTGAGCTTGAATTCTGGATGATTGGTTTCTCCTCAATTTCATGTTCTTAGTTCTTACTTTTTTTTATTCATCATTTTTCTTTGGGCATTGGTTTGTTCAATTACAAGCTAAAATACCTAAGGTTTTTCAAAACGTGTATAACTATTTATGTCTTATATATATATATATATATATATATATATATATATATATATATATATATATATATATAAATATGAATGTTTCATTAAAAGGTACTACGGTTAAGCTTTTTATTTAATTTTCCTTGCGTTCAAACAAGAGCTTTCTTTTCTGGACAAAGAGTGTGTAAAAACTGTCCAAATATTTTATAGTTCCGAGCGTATGTTTCTAATGGAAAAGACTCCATTCGAAACATACTAGTAGAAAACACAAATATAACTGCATCCACATCCAAAAAAAAAAAAAAAAAAGACTAAAAATAATGGAAGCTTTAATAATAAAAAAGAAAAAGCCAACTCTTAACAATATTAACTACGAACAAGGCCACAATGTGCTAACCGTATTCGGAAATTAAAAACATTTCTATAACACGCTAAAACATACACATAATGCATACAGTCAGTTAAGCTGTAAAAATTGAATCATCCTTGATAATGGCTAAAGGTATAGCCGCAAGCACCGGGACTATAAAACATTTGTTCGCCAGATTAACGTACCGCTCTGATAGCAATTACACTACCCACCCACACGCCCTTCACGGCTGTTCTTTTTCTTCTATGTACCGTGTCCCTTGAGGACGTTGGGCTCTTCACGATTTCCTGCCCTTTGTAATTATTAATAATTGTTGTCTATTTGCTATTTCTCCCATACCCTGCTTCGCCATCCATTCAATCAAGCTAGTTGCTTTTCTCTTATCTCCAACCGATCCTGTGTGTATCAAATTTTCCAAGCCCTCCTTCTTCATTATGTGTCGCAGAAACCTAATCTCTCTCTTCCTGATTTTAAATATGTGTCCTTTTCGTTTCAACTGTCCCTAGAACTTCGTCATTGCACACATGTTCATTCCATAGTATTCTCAGTATCCTTCTGTAGAACCAAATTTATGTTGCTTCTTCTTAATCTGTATGGGGTTTGTCCTGCATTCACTGCAGTATAGGAGGACTGATACTACATAACAGTTCAGTACTCTTTTCTTTGTTTTTCTATTTTTCAGTTTCTTAATACTTTGCTTAGCTTTTGAAAGGCATTTGTCGCTATCCCAATGCGCCTCCGGATTTCTGTATCGTACTTTCCGTCATCTGTTAATCCGCTCCCCAGATATCAAAACTGTTGCACCTGTTTGATTTCGGTGTATTCAATCTGTAAATTGCATGTTTGGCTGTCTTTTCACATTTAAGTAAACAGCACAACGGGGAGTGGAATAACAATGCAATAATCAATGCCGGTATCAATACAGACGATTGTTACAACGTTGTCTACGATAAGAAGGCAAAGAACTGCCTTCTTATTAATATCTTTTTGCCAGAATTTACAGATCTACTTAATCTCTGGCATCAGTTCAAACTGACACTTTCCTTTTTACTATATATCTAAATTATAATTTTAACTATAATTTTAGAATGTGAAAATTTCACTGAAATATTTTGGAAAATACCCAGGTTTTCATTTGAAATCACGAAAATACGAACTTTGAGGAAAATAATCAGAATATATAGAAACAAAATGGTGTCGCTTTAAAATGGTGTCTTCTTTTTCCTCATATAATTATAATCTACAATTTTCGAAATTGAAAATTTCATTGAAATATGTTGGAAGATACCAAGGTTTTCATTTGAAACCAAGAAAATACGCACTTTTGGTTCACATTCCTCCCCAGTCCCTTTAGACAGGAGTAGCGGTTCATCCCTTGTTTCCTGTTTAAATTTGGGTTTCCGGTTCCTTCTAAAGTCCATTTCAGCTCTAAATTTCTAACGCTTGTCTTTTCCTACGCTAATATAACTCCACATAGTAACCCTCTACCTTGAGTGGCTCTTGGAGCTTTCATTGGTTGAATATTAGTAAAATAAGAAAATAGTCACAATATATGATAAAAAGGCATTACTTTAGACTGATGTGATCTTTTTCCCGGTATAATTATAAACTATAATTTTAAAAATTGAAAGTTTCCGTAAAGTATGTTGGAAAATAACTAAGTTTTCATTTGAAATCAAGAAAATACAAACTTTGAGCAAAAAAGTGAAAATGCATGAAAAGAAATTGTCGACCAACGTTTTTTTTTTTTTTTTTTCTTTTTTTTTCTACATATATCTAAACTATAACAATATACTATCATTTTGGAAAATTGCAACTGTAATAACATATGCTGGAAATTTTACAGCAACTTGGAAAATTGCCCCACATTGGCAACTGATTTGACGGAAGCTACTCGTAAAGCAAGCGTAAAGCAAGCGTAGATACCTGAACTTTCTTAAATTCTCGTGAACGCGCCACAAGTTGATGCAAAACGCAAAGATTAGCCTAAAATCTCTTGTCATATTCATAAATAGCCTCGTCAGGTCAAGACTTTCAGAGGGATTCTATGCAGAACACCAAACCCGTTCAGAAATATCTAAGCTGTCAGCTGTATACAACCGATTACACAGATCAATAGTAAAAGATGACTTCGAGCGAATGAATCCTGCAGGTCTTAGCGAGGATCATTCTTTTTCGAACGCTGCAGGAACTCAAAGACCTGTACCAAATAACAGAAATGACATCATTTAAAGACTTTCGACAACAGCAACAACTAAAATGTATAGCACATGTAACTCGAAGAGAAATTAATAACATAATCAAGATGTTGACATTCTGCACTGCTCCGAACAAAAGGTTAGGAAGGAAACTCCCATCAATACTAGAAAGAGTAATAACAGTTGGTGAACTTGGGAAACCTGTTGTAATGTCAAAAGTACGCAGGTATAGGCTTTAAGAAAGCTTTATTCAACTCAGAATACAAGGTTCGCGTAGAGTGTCCTTTTATAGTCCCAGTAAACAGAAAGAGGAGAGTAACAAATAAGGGGATACCACTCTTGATTATTCATAACACCTGTTTTCTTGAAAAATGTTTTAAGACAAAGATTTTATAAATTCCAACCGGTAGGAACTCTGTCTGCTCGGTAAACGAACGTCAAATGTTTCCTTATAAGGAAACGTCTAACATCACCATTGTCTCTATTTGTAAAACTCCTGCATGATGATAGAAATATAGAACGACACTGACCCAGCAGGACAGGTTGATTTTTCACTTTTTAAAAGCAACGTTGAACTCTCTGCAAAAAATGGAGTTTCAGATAATAAGTACTGTCACCAAAAATTAGTTTAATATAGTTTAACAATTCTTGAGCGTTTTTCTTTTAACGATCGTCTGAAAAATGTACAGAAATACCTAACTTCCGCAGATTTTTGCTTACAAACTGACATCAAAATTTTACAATTACAAGGAAAAAACTTAATATCTTTTGTATTAGATACATTGAATAGAAAATATATTCAAACGAGAATTCTAGTTATACCTCAAGCAAAATATACATCTTTTAATGTAGTCAATAAATAAAACTGTGTAAAATTGTAAAAGATTACGAAAAAGGCTGATCAATGAATAAGACTTTACACCATTTGTTACAGTATAATTAATGAAAACAAAATTAAAAAGTGTATATAATGCTATAACATTGCCGAGTACAAATGTTTTAAATTTGCATTGTTTATTGAAAATCGCATTAAAACTACTGCACTGTATAACATATTATAGATACAGTGTTCAGTATATTTCCCCTTTGAAGTAAATGAAGGTTTTATTTGATGGCACTATAGTTTAGTAATAATGGGCTTGTGCCTTTTTGTTCACCTACAATTTGTGAAATTAATTTAACTGCTCTTCCATATCCTTGCGAATGTGTAGATAAATTTGGCAAATCTAATGTCATTCCATTCATTAGGACTTCTCGCAGTTCATTATTTAAAAAAAAAATCCCTCTATTTTTCGAGAAATTTGACCAGTGTATCATTTCACAGTTAATGTATGTAATTTTTTAAAATCTCTTCATTAGTGGCTCGCTACTTCTGAAAAAAAATTTATATTATAACAAAATTTACAAATTCTTGGTTATATTTTTCTGATGTAATTTGAATGAAATTTTAAAATTAATCTTGTAAATTGACATAAGCAGTTAAGTATGCATAAATGTTTATTTATCTAATGGATAAAATTCTTTTTATAGCTTCTACTCTCACATCCAACTCAGTACTTCATCATTGAGAAAAGGATATTTTCTAGAAGCAAGGCGAAAGGATTGTGCTGTAAATTTTTTAATGCGACATTCTGTATTTCGGTCGACTGTTGATTTATTTTCTGGGTCACGTCATACAATTATTGGTTATGGGAATTATTATCCCTTTTAATTTCAAAACAACTAACTGCATATATTTCCTGTTTAATTATTATCCCTTTTAATTTCAAAGCAATTAACTGCATGTATTTCAAGTATAAATTTTATAAGGCCGTGTTATAAGGCTTTCACTGATCACCGGAATTAAATTCCATTGCTTCAATTTTGAGCCTAAACTTAATGTTTAAACTCGTTTCCTAAAAAGAAAACAGTAAAGATTTCGAAAGAAGTATTTTTGTGTCATTATTTATCACGTTAAAAATCCAATTTTCAATTTGAGTGCAATGCCAGTGTTCCGAAATCGACCTGCCCAAATGATTCAGTGTTGTCTGATATGTTAAATCCCAACTAAAAGTGGAGTTTTATCCAAGGAAAGATACAGCGCTGTCTCTTCTCGTGTTAAAATTTGTCAGAAATGTTCTGTAAAGTTCTAGAAGGCTCCAGGAAGTTCTAGAAAGTTCCAGAAAGTTATAGAACGATCCAGAAAGTTATAGTACTAGTATACTTATATACGACTTCAGAAATTTCGTGTTAGGGGAGACATTATTAAAAATAAACTGAATTAAACCCTTCTTCATTATTTTTTAACAAAAACGCGCACGTTTAATTTGTAAGGGACTTGCACAATCATAGCGCTAAGCCGTATACAAAATACAGTGTTGCTGAGTACAGCGCGCATACTGTTTCATCAAGAAATGCATTGACGTTAACTAAGGTCTTCTTAGGCGAAATACTTTGAAAATGACCGCGAAGACGAATTTCTCTGAAGCAGACGAGAACAAATGAATGAAGAATTAAAAAAAAAAAAAAAAAATAAAGAAAAGAATGAGTTATTAAACACATTGATACATTAAGTAGACGACAACCAGATCTCGTCGCTAACTGAAACAGGTTACTGCTGTTGTCTGTCGATGAAGAAGACAGACAAGATATTTTTTGAAGGGCCAAAGACAGAGACGAAGGGGCGTAGTAGTTGTTAGTAAATCGTGTAGATGAATGCGCGCGTTGCCCGCCGGTGGTAGCGCTGCGTCGAAGAGAACGCGGGGATAGCGCACGGTAGAATGGAAATCGAAGCGAACTGGTTTTCAAGAGTAATGAAGAAGAAATATATATTTATATATAATAGTGCAACGAAATGAAATGGGGCGGAATAAGCGGAATACAATCCAGAATATTAACCGCTCAACAGAATATAACTGAAATGCGTATTCTGTTTAAATTCCATCGTCATCAGTAAGTGTCTCTGGAATTTATATAGTTTATCCTAACCCATGTGACTTCATGATACACACACACACACACACACACACACACACACACACACACACATATATATATATATATATAATGAACTAAGTCTGACAATTATTTTAATATATTTTCTGTTTATACGTTATTTTTATAGATACAAATATTTAAGTAAATGCTCTGCTTATAATAAACAGTAATAACTACACTTACATTCAGATCGATAAATGTAATTAATACTGTTTATTATAAACAGAGCATTTACTAAATATTTGTATCTATAAAAATAACGTATATAATATATATATATATATATATATATATATATATATATATATTCTGTTTATACGTTTTTTATAGATACAGATATTTAAGTAAATACTCTGTCTATAATAAAGTAAATGCACTGTTTATAACAAACAGTATTAACTATATATATATATATATATATATGAAACCGTTGCAACGATTAATTTATATATCGACACAGATATGAAAAGACACGCATAAACATATATGTAATTGTATTTTTATTACTTTAAACGTTATTTTAAAATAATAAACATGTTTGATTAATAAATAAAATCCATTAATTCTTTAGAAATACACACACTCACACACACACACACATATATATATATATATAAAATGTGAATGTATATAAATATATATATGTGCAATTTCTTATATATATTATTGATATATTATATATACGCGGTACTTACTGGAAAGCGCTCAATATCAGTGATAGAGCCAATATATTTAATTGGATTGATTTGAGTTTGTGACACTGGGTTTCACGCTACTTGCGATCGTCTTGTCTGACGATCGCAAGTAGCGTGAAACCCAGGGTCACAAACTCACATTAATACAACTATATATATATATATATATATATATATATATATATATATATATATATATATAAGCAAATATATGGATATAGATCCGGCAGTATGAAGAAAATATATACGAAAAAACCAAAAAAAAAACCCTTATATTCAATTATGTTATTTTTATGTTAATATGTCAACGTCGGACGTTTCGGTCTAATAAACCATCTTCAGGACATATTCATAATTTGTATTGATAATGTTATAATTTATGAATATGTCCTGAACATGGTTTATTAGACCGAAAACGTCCGACGTTGACATATTAACATTAAAACAGCATAATTGAATATAAGGATTTTTGCTTGTTTTTCCGTATATATTTTTCTTTTATTTATATATATATATATATATATATATATATAAATATATATATATATATCCAACTAGCTCTGTATATATATATATATATATATATATATATATAAAACCAGACCAAAAGTTTTGTTTGAGGAACCCGGCCTTCTAGCATATTGTAGACCTAAGAACCTTAAGGAAATTATAGGTAGTAACCAAATTTCAGATGATAAGGTAATCCGTCATGGTCCAAGAATAAAATCAACAGGTTTTTCCCAACCATGTAGCAACAAAAGGAGCTTATGCTGTAACCACATTAGACACGCCAATTCTTTCACTAGGTCAGTCACTAAATCTACTTTCAAAATCTACCACAACTCTAACTGTAGAATTCATAACATAATTTACTTATTAGAATGTACACTATGCCAGAAACAATATGTGGGAAAATCTGAATTCACTACAGAACTAATAATTACCGTAATCGAATCAAGTCGCCTCCTCACGAAAGAGCATTATCTGTAGAACAACGTTTCCGCATAGAAAAAACATGACTTTCAAAGCCATGTAAAATACACTATGATTGAAAAATAGAAATAGACTGAATATATAATATTAGAAAAATTCTCGAGGAACATGAAGACAAATGGATTTTGCGCCTCAAAACACTTCGTCCAAACGGGCTTAACCACAAATTTAACAACATAGATGGAATTAATATATAATCCCATAAATCAAGCCTTAACCACATTTCTCACCCACACAAGACAGACATGCTTGCAGAGCTGTTGAGGTCTCACACTTATACACACACCCATACTAATATATACACTTACACACATCATACACACTCCCAAAGAACTAAAAGATAACATATACTTAACACACACACATCCGCTTCCCAGCAACCAATAAATCTGTCAAAATGACCAAGAAAGGAATTCTGCATCTCCCCGGTCTCTTCCTTAAAACAACTTAAAAGAGGCCGTTTGACCAACACAAGGACTGACCAAAATTAACGATAAAAAACACGTGAAAACTAAAGATAAAGTTCATTTTCTTCAGAAAGTCATTCATTCCTGTAGTTCACTGTTGCTAACAAGCAGGATTTTTTTTCTCCTGATGATGGCCATGCTGGCAGAAGCTAGTCGAGGAACTTAATTGAAATAATAAAACAAACAAATATTAATATACAACGCATTGTGTCTGAAAATTTTAATTTTTTTAATATTTTTTATTGTTCAAAACACACACACACATATATATATATATATATATATATTCCCAATTTTATAAATAAACAGTGACGTATATACTCAAACACGTGTGAACACTGAAATAACGTTTATATAATAACACACATTCACACACACACACTTACACACACACACACATTCACATACAAACACACACATTCACACACACACACTCACACACACACATTCACACACACAATCACACACACACACATTCACACACAAACACACACATTCACACACACACACTCACACACACACATTCACACACAAACACACACATTCACACACATTCACACACACACTCACACACACACACATTCACACACAAACACACACATTCACACACACTCACACATTCACACACAAACACACACATTCACACACACACACACATTCACACACAAACACACACATTCACACACACATATATACACATGCACATAGAGATAAAGAAAGAAAGGTCATATCTTACTACAAATTTGTCCAATGTGATTTGTTTTTCTTTTTTACATTTTGAAATATTTCTCAAGAGAGATACGTTGTTGTCAGTGAAAGTGTTTATTCTGCGGCTGGCTATCACCCTATAAAGGCGATATAGTCCCACGGAACTTTGCTCCTCGCGCCATTTTGCACATCAAAGCTTATAGGTCCTGGTATTCCCTAGCGATAACTCATCTAGGTACTGACCAAGCTCGACGTTGCTTAACTTAGGTTATCGTACTGGAACCAGTGGAGCCCTGTTCTATCAAAAAATGTCAGGTCTTTGTGGGTTTTTTTCTTCTCTTTTTCTTTTCTGTTTTTTGGCGCCATTCAACTCTGCTTGAGACTCGCTGGGCCATTTGTCCCACTAAAAATTTGTCCAATGAGATTTGTTTTTCTTTTCTATGTTTCTAAAGCGAGGTATGTTGTTGTCCTTGAAAGTATTTATGCCACGGCTTGCTACTGCTCTATCACGGCGATATCGTCCCATGGAACTTTGCACCTCGCGCCATTTTGCACGAACTTCGCGGATCAAAGAACTAGTAACATCCTGCCTTCCTACCTCTTCCCATGAAGCCATTTACCCCCACAATCCAAAACGAAGCTGCTCTCTATCAATCACCCGAGAAACCTATTTCTACTTTCCATCAACCTGGCTGATGCTAGCCTCGACTTAACGTTCTCGGCTGACATGAAATGGAAAGACTATACTGAATCCATTGCTAGGTCAGCTACTAAGAAAGTTGGTTCACTGTGACATACTAGACAAATGTTCTCTCCAGAATCTACTGTACATATCTTTAAGTCTACCATTCGTTTATACTTAGAATGTTGCTGCCATATATGGTCAGGTGCTCCTGCTATATGTCTAGAGATCCTTGATAAAATCCAAAGAAGAATCAGCAATATTATTGGCCCTGATCTGGCGTCTCGGCTTCAGTCACTTTCCAAGCACCTTAAAGTTGCCTCGCTGAAAATAGAAAAACTTCGCTAGAAACGAGGAAAATAATACCAAAGTGTTACGTGATATCTGTCCTTGAAGCAACAGAAATATTGTTCTACAGAAGGATGCTGAGGATACCATGGATAGATTAGATTCAGAGAAAGTGAAAATAAAAAGGAAACTTATACTTAAGATGAGGAAGAGACAGTTGAAATTTCTAGGGCACATAATGAGGAAAGAAGGCGTGGAAAATCTGATACTCACAGGACAGTTCGAAGGCAAGTGGGACAGAGGAAAACAATGCATGATATAATTAGTGAGTTTGAATAAATAGATGGCTGGGCAAGGTTTAGGAGAAATAACAGAAAGACAAAATTTATTAAGAGCTACGAAAGACAGGAAATTGTGGAGAGCCATAATCGCCTACTCCCATCTGAAGATTGCATTCAATCGTGAAACAGTGTTGACCTCAATGCCCGCACGTCTTACATTTACACACGCTTTACCCCGGATATTGATCGTTTTATCCATAAATGTAGCATGCCTTTAAACTAGATTTTATTATACGTATATATTGGTACCATCGAATGAATATACTATATCAAGCCTTACCCACATTTCTCACCCACAAATATTCAAATCTTTTAAATTTCTGTATTATGCTCCAAACATAACAAAAAACAAGAACTTTCAAAATTTTGATTAAAATTTATTTTTCTTGAGTCAGCGGGTGGCCATAAACTTGTTAGGAAATTTTAGTGTTTTTTTGCGGTGAAAAACATATTGATTGGAAATTCTTGCAAAAATCAAATAATTGTCGGATTTTAATGAAACTTTCAGGATTTATTCATAAATGAATGAAATTATTTGAGAATGTGTCGATTCTTGAAAATCTTTGTAAAAATATTTTTGTTACCCATCATCCACACACACTATGAAATTCCGAGAAATTCATTTTCATAATATTTATATTAGTTATAAGAACAAGTCCTTGGAGAATTTAAATCATCACTTTCTTTTTGAAAGCCAGGACCCTCAGAACGAATCTGCTCTGAATCGTAAAACAGAAAATGCAATAAAACTGAGACAATATTTAATTAGAAAAGCTTTTAATTCCTTTTATGAATAAAATATATTATGGACAGTATTGTCTTAACACAAAATTTAGATGAATAATGAATTTTTACAAGAATTCTTTTCATTCTTTTTAAATTTTAATTAGAACGATTTATAAATATTCAAATCTTTTAAATTTTTGTATTAATTTGTTCCGGTTGGATGATATTGTCATTAAGTAAAAACTATATTTACTGATCATAACTTTAAAAGCTTACTACAATTAATCCATCCCAGTATTTTAGGGTTCTGGGTATGACGATAAACTACATCTGCGTCCAGGGTAAGACGATAAACTACGTCCAACAGCAAGGCCTCTGATCAGGAGGCTTTGAGGATCGTGGAACCACCTCTTAATTGCTGGTGTTCCCATGTCCACCCTGACCCGGGGTGGTAGCACCTGTTAAGGTCTCAGGTATTGGCAAATAGTTAACCCCGAAACTGATGTAAAAAGCATTATAAAAGTGTAAAAATAGGCTTTAATACCAGAAATACTTTGTAAAAAATTATTACCAGTAATAAATTAAAGAAAAAAAAAAACTATTGCCAGCAATACGTTTTGGAAAATAATATTACCATTTATACAATTTTGAGGAAAAAATATTACCAGAAATAGATTTTTGACAAAACAAAATATTACCAGGAAAGAAAAAGTTGTCGGCATTAAATGACCCATTGAGATTGATATACCGTAAAACAAAACAAACCAAACCAAACTAATATTTTAAAAAAGAATTATTGTTTTTTTGTCTATGTAGAAATATGTCAACTTTTGTACATTCGGAAATCCATAAACGGCATTATCAGAAAATGATTGCAGTAACTATAGTAAATTTAAAGCCAAAGTACCTAAAATTCAATAAAATATTATATTACTATTTTTCATAAATTTTTAAGCTTACTGGGTAGTTATATATATATATATATATATATATATATATATATATATATATATATATAAACAAAGACGCTCACGTTATATTCATCAAGTAGTTTTCTCGATATGTACCCCCGTAGAAATAATTCTCAAACATAAGTCTATCGAGATATTTGTCAACACTCATAAAAAAACTCACCTCCTTGTTAAGAAAAATGCATTTCTGCGATATTTTAAACTAAAAGTAAGTAATTTTTTTTTCAAATCAGCTAATTTTCCTTGAATCTTGTTATAGTTAGACATATATGGCGCCAGAAATTTTTTCTCGTCCGAGTCCATCTCTCAAATCTACAAATCAACCATCCGCCCCTGCATGGAATGCTGCTGCCATATATGGTCTGGAGCCTCTGCTGTTCGTCTTAAAGTCCTCGACAAAATCCAGAGACGGATATGCAATGTGATAGGCCCTGATCTGGCATCTCGTTTACAGTCGCTCTCTCATAGACGTGCCGTCGCCTCCCTCTGTCTTTTCTGAAAATAGGTTCACGGTAACTACTCCAACGAGCTACTTTCGCTAGTTCCCAAACTGCATGAATTTAAACGTGCTACTAGGCTGGCATCTTGATCCCATCCTTCCACTCTCGAAACGTTTAAATGTAGCCGTCTCTTCTACTCCAATAACTTCATGTCTCGCACCTCCCTTCCTATTACTTGTTTCCCTGATAGCTATAATCGCCAACTATTCAAGTGTAATGTCAATCGACATCTCCAGATGCCTTGATCTATTTCCTATCCTTCTCTTCATCTTTTCCTCTATCATGCCTGTTTACTCTCGCTCCCATTCTCTGTAACCTCTTGCGTGCTAGTGGTATCCCGCCTTGCTTAGGGTGAGATGCTTAAAAAAATATTTCCACATCAAAATGTTTTGTATCGATCGAGAAAGGTAATAATCGGTTGGTGTAAAGTCAGGTGAATATGGCGAGTGCAGCAGGACAGACCGACCGAGTTTCAAACTTTTTCCCTGTGTTATCCTTTCTGTATGGAGCCTTGAATTGTCTTAGAGTAAAAGAATATTTTCTTATTGACGAAAAACTGGCGCTTTTTGGCCATACTTTTATTGACATGTTGCAGCTGCTGGACGTATAAATGACTGACGAGGCAGATTTTTTCCCGCAGTAGGTTATTTCTTTCTGCGGTAAACCAGTTGCCATCCAAGGCTATAGAACCCGGTTTGTCCTGCTATTTACCCGTAGCTGGTGGGGGTGATGGAGAAGAATAGGATTCACATCTTTCCTAAGGGTATTCGCCCGTAAGTGAATGTAATGGATTCGACTGGAAGATTTTCCCGCAGTAAGCTACCGTTTCTTTCTGCGGTAGACTGGCTGCCAACCAAGGCTTTAGGACAATGTCTGTCCTACTATTCAGCCCATAGCTGGTGAAGAAGAGATGGGTTCATGCCTTTCCCAAGGGTATTTGCGCATAAGTAAATTTAACAAACCCGACTGGAATTCGAACTCGGCTCTCCGATTTCTCACACCGAGTCATTATCCACTACACCACACACACACACACACACACACACACACACATAAATAAAAAATAAATAAAATAAAATAAAATAAAATAAAAATAAAAATAAATCCGAATGACTCATAAGCTTTTCTAACTATAGGATGCATTGTTGATTTTATATATATATATATATATATATATATATATATATATATATATATATAATTAAAAAAAAAAAAAAAAAAACGTGTAGGTTTTTATGAAACTTTGGATCGACTTGAACTAATATCTTCATCTTGCTTGTTATGGTGACAAACTTTCAGGTGTTTTACTGCCGGGGCTTCTTTACTTGATTTTATTTGAAGAAGAATTGCCGATATTTCATATGGAAAATACTGCCTTGACCACACAAGTATATCGAGCTACCGTACGCATTTCTAAGTCTACCCTTGGTCCTTGCTTTGAATATTGCAGCAACATCTGCCCTGATGCTTCTGCTATATATTTAGAGACTCTTGATAAAATCCAAAGAAAAATCTGCAATGTCATTGGTATTGACCTGGCATCTCGCCTTCAGTCATTTTCTAACCGCTGTAACGGATCTTAATAATTGGTCTCCTCTTTGGTTACCTAAACTTTATCAATTTCTGCGTATTATTACATTGGCAGCTGGGTCACATTATTTTCCATTTTCCACTGACATGAAGTACAAAGATTATATTGAATCCATTGCTAGAACCGCAACGAGGAAAGTTGTTTTCCTGCGTAAGTGCTAGAGAACTTTTTTCGTCAGAATTTATCTTACAAATTTATACGCCTACCATTGGTCCTTGCTTTGAATATTGCTGTCACATATAGACCGTTGCTTCTGACCTATCTATCTATCTATCTATCTATCTATCTATCTATCTATCTCAGTTTCATAAGAATTTATCTATTTATCGCAGATTTTTCTTATATCTATCTATCTATCTATCTATCTATCTATCTATCTATCTATTCTGATTTTCTTTCTTTATTTCTTATTTATGTCTATCTCTATCAATATTTAGTCTATTCGTATTCTGTCTGTTTATATCGAATCTATCTAGCTAGCTCAGTTTCATAAGAATCTATATTTATCGCAGATTTTTTTTTATTTCTATCTATCTATCTATCTATCTATCTATCTATCTATCTATCTATCCCAGTCCCTTCATATCTATCTATCTCTGCTCTTTTTTAATCACCTGTGAGAACCCTTTTTGCGTTCTATTATCAATGGCTGACGCTAGCCTCCAGGAGAGTGACTCGTGTCGCTTCCTCGGACTAACGTTTTCAACTGACATGAAATGGGAAGATTATATTGAATCAGTTGCCAAGTTTGCAACTGAGGAAGTTGGTTCACTATGTCGTGATAGACAATTTTTTTCTCGTCAGAATCTATCTTACATATTTATAAATCTAACATTCGTCCTTTCTTTAAATATTGCTGCCACATCTGCTCTGGTGTTCCTGCTATGTTCCTGATAAAATCCAAAAAAGAATCTGCAATATCATCGATCATGAACTGGCATCTCGGCTTCAGTCATTTTCTCACCGCTGTAACGTAGCTTCCCGGCTTACATTAGCTATTATCAAAGATGACAATTTCAATAAATATATGAATATATAATTTATAACAGAAGCCATTGGTTTATACCAACGGCTTCTCATACTTAATACTTGTCATTTTTCACTCTCGTGTGGTCATGTGTGACGTCACGAGCTGCGACGCCATTTTCGCTTCCGCGTCTCGTATATACAAGTTTGTCGTTACTTGGAAATTTTTAATGCAGCAAGGGCGGACTATCATTGTTGTTTCGTCCGTGTGTTGTTTGATTTATTGAAATTGTCATCTTTGATAATGGATTATGTAAGACGAAAGCTTAGATTGGATTTAAACATGTATCAATATGGTGTTTTCCTTTCGTCTTTCAACGATAATGTGATTAAGCTTATCAGACAATATGAAAGGAACTTACTTAAAATAAATAGACAAAACTTGTCTATATTATTTAATGAAACATGCATTAATGAAAATTGCTGCCTAAATATACAATATATATATATATATATATATATATATATATATATATATATATATATATATATATAGATATAGATAGATAGATATGTTCAGGTTGAGATAGAAAAAGAGATGAGAAGTATACTGATACAGATAGATAGATAGATAGATAGATAAAGAACACACGCACACATGTATATATATATATATATTAGACGGAGAGAGAGATATGAATAAAATGAGATATATACATCGATAGATATGAACGGATTGAGATAGACATAGATTTGGAGACTTAGATACATAGATAAAGAAAAGAAATAGATAAATAAGATAGGTAGATAATGAACACACACACACACACACACATAAATATATATATATGTTTATATACATTATATATATCTATACATATATTAGAGGGAGAGTCAGAGAGATATTAATAGAATGAGATATATACATAGATATGAACGGAATGAGATAGATATTCAGATAAGGAATTACTGATATATATATATATATATATATGTGTGGGGGGGTATGTGTATGTGTGTGTAGGTATGTAGAAAAATGGGAAAGAACACGTTAGGTAAATAATTCGGAGTTCTTTAGTATTTTTGTTTTTATTTTTAAAAACAGTGCTCCATACAGAAGTAGATCTTAAATTAAGGTGTCATATTTTTAAAAAAAATAATTTTAATATATATATATATAATAATAATAATAATAATAATAAGAAGAAGAAGAAGAATTATTATTATAATATATATATATTATAATATATATATATATAATAATTATAATATATATATATATATATATATATATATATATATATATATATATAGATAGATAGATAGATAGATAGATAGATAGATAGACTCTGATAAAAGGTCTGGGTTAGAGAATAAACATCGACATGATCAAACTTAAATAACTCGCACACACAAACACACACACACACACACACACATATATATATATATATATATATGTGTATATGAAGAGATGTTGAGGGAGCATGAGAGAATGGTAGATTGCACAAAACCACGCAGACTCTTACCCCAGGCACCCTGATCCTACCCATTCTTTGCAATTGAAATGTGCTGCTTGGGAGACGGATCCCCAGG
>CAHIKZ030005241.1:502500-520000 GCA_903632075.3 Acanthosepion pharaonis | reverse complement strand
GTTCTACAGAAGGATGCTGAGAATTCCATGATGGACCGCGTAAAGAAACGAATTATTTATTTTTGTGAAGGAAAATGGAAACAAAAAGAATACTTCTGCTCAGAATCGGACAGAGAGGTCTGAAATTTATTTGACACATAATGAGGAAGGTTGGCTTGGAAAAATTGACTCTCACAAGACATAGCGAAGACAAAAATGCAGTGGAAGTGGCAACGGGTCAGGTACCCGACGGACTTGTGTGAATGAATGACAAAACAGGTGGTGGGAGGAAAGATGAAGAGAGAAACGTTAATAAGAACTAGAAGGGATAGGAAGCTGTGGTGCGCCGTGATTTTTATTGTTATGTTTTTTATTGTAGTCATAAACGCAGGCATAATACCGATTTAGGTTTTTGTGAGGATTTATGTCACCATTTATTAAACTTAATTTAGTTTGGTACAAGGTTAAAAGCGTGGAGTGTCGAATAAGAATGTATATTTTTTTTAATCATTTTACTGAGGTAAGACAATAAAGCCACTAAGACGCAAGAGGTTACTGAGTTTGAAAGAATATGAAGAATATGAAAAAAAAAAACATTATTATGGAGAGAGAACAGTAGACATACCAATTAATTTGATATAATCTTTCCGCTTCATGTCTGCAGAAAACCTTAGTCCAAGAAGGCGTAAATGAATCACTTCGCTAACCTGCTGGAGAGTGTCTCATTGAAGGCAAAAAGAAAGCAAAAATAATTACAATAGCTCATCTCAGAAATATAGACAGTTCCTGAAGAAAGCCAGAGCGTACAAGGGCCGAAACGTCGTGAATATGCCAATAAAGATGAGGACAACAGTCGAAAAAATGAAAATAATGTAAATAATTACAATACCTCATCTCAGAAATATAGACAGTTCCTGAAGAAGGCCGGAGCGTACAACGGCCGAAACGTCGTGAATATGGCAATAAAGATGAGGACAGCAGTCGAAAAAATGAAACTACTCAGGATTAATAACTAAACATAAGAGTTTACTAACCATTAATCTTTGTCCCGTTAGGACTTAGAAGATTAGAGAGATTGATATTTATTGGTTACTATTCTATAAATTTAAAAACGCAACACGAATTTAGTTTTTATCTTGTCTATATTTTTATATGGCAGTAAAAATTCAATTTAATCTCCCTGTGCCACATGGGTCGTAACGAACTGACATTTCATTTTTACTGAACGAAGTTACATAAATTATTTACATTATTTACATTGTTCGGACTGTTGTCCTCGTATTTATCGTCATATTCACGATGTTTCGGTCATTGAGAGGGTGGGAAAGAGATATAGAAATATACACACAAAGAAAAAGAGAGACGGGCAGATAGACATTGTGTATATAAAAAAAAAAAAAACTATGAAGCCTATCACTATGTTTACACTGTCTAAATCTATAGATGCTTCGATATCAAGATCTCTTTTCCTCTTGAAATATAAAAATTTTAACCACCATATATATATATATATATATATATATATATATATATATATGCGAACATTTGTACATACATCTATTTATATTTATTTATTTGAATCGGGGTGAACTTGGTGGGGACAACTGCAATTAAGTGGGGGTTTTACGCTTCTTAAAAGCTGTAATCTCGTGATAAGTGGCATTGCTGACGGATGTAGTTTATCGTCATACCCAGGACGTCGCGCCGTAACGAATCTGGCCATAATTCTGATTTAAAAAGTGCTATTCTAATTGAAAGAGGAAGCCGTTTAGTAAGACAGACGAAAATGTATAGAAAGTGCTTTAATCGCTAGATCATCCACAGTAAATTTACGTCCTGTTTCTTGCAACATTTCACATTTCTTGTAACATTTCACATTTCTTGGCAGATCTACTGTTATCACAATGTGGGATATTTAATAGTATAAACAAGAATGAAAACATAAGGAAACCGAAAGAAATTGGCTAAATTCAGATACCCAGGGCATATATAAAAAAAATTAAAATTAAAATAAATAAATAGAATTTAAATTAAATTTAAGCTTAAATTTAAAAGTTTAAAATTTCAGCGTTTCCAACATTATCAGCGTTTTCTGCCTCTGCAGTTCTTTATATTCCCCATATGTTTTGCACATATTGCTATTATCCAGACGTACGGCCGCATCACGTTGAAACACCGGTTCCGAGTAGGATCACCGAAATTAAGCAACTTCGAGCCTAATCAGTACCCGGATGAGTGACCGCTTGGGAATTGCGGTTCTGTAAGCTTGGATGCTTGGTTTTGGTTTGTTTTACGGCATATCAACCTCAATGGGTTATTTAATGCCGACAACATTTTTTTAGATTCGATGAATAGAATATGTATTCTTTGGTTTAGATTGGTTTGGTTTATTTTGTTTTAGAATATCAATTATTTTTAATGCCGACAACATTTTAGGATAGATTCGCATGGATAGATTGGTTTTGGTTTATTTTTGGTTTTTTTGTTTTACGACATATCAACCTCAATGGGTTATTTAATGCCGACAACATTTTTAGGATAGATTCGTATGGATAGAATATGTATTCTTTGGTTTAGATTGGTTTGGTTTATTTTGTTTTACGACATATCAACCTCAATGGGTTATTTAATGCCGACAACATTTTTAGGATAGATTAGAACGTATGAATAGAATATGGGTTATTCTTTTTTAGTTTAGATTGGTTTGGTTTATTTTTGTTTTATTTTTGACATATCAACCTCAATGGGTTATTTAATGCCGACAACATTTTTACGATAGATTCGTATGGATAGAATATGTATTATTTGGTTAAGATTGGTTTGGTTTATTTTGTTTTACGGCGGCATATCAACTTCAATGGATTATTTAATGCCGACAACATTTTTATTGCTGGTAATGTTTTTCCTCAAAAATCTATTTCTGGGAATATTTTTCCTTGAAGGAATCGAAAGCTGGTCATATTTTTTTTCAAAGAATGTATAACTGTATTGCTGGTATTTTTTTTTTTTTTAAGTATTGCTGATAATAATTTTTCCTTCAAAAATTATTACTGGTAATAATTTTTTTTTTATTACAAAGCATTTCTGGTATTAAAACCTATTTTTACACAAGTTTGGGTGTCAACTATTTGCCCATAGCTGGGACCCTAACAGGTGCTACCACCCCAGGTCAGGGTGGACCTGGGAACACCAGCAATTAAGAGGTGGTTCCACACTCCTCAACACCTCCTGATCAAAGACCTTTTTGTCGGATGTAGTTTATCGTTTTACCCTGGACGCGGATGTAGTTTATCGTCATACCCAGGATGCGCGGGTGGTGTAATGGATAACGGCTCAGGATTGGATGTCGGACAGCCTAGTTTCAGTTCCACGTAAATCTCTAAATTCGCATCTTCTTCTATCCACCCCTGCTTTTAGGTTTAATTAGAAGGAATTGTATCTGTAAAATCGTTATGATTTCCAAAAAGTTCTTAAAATTAAAAAAAAATATTTGCTGGCTTTAAATAACACGCGAAAGGTTGATAAGTCGGAAACAAGACAAGTCAATTAATCAATCTAATATCTGGCTCAACAAAAAAATTTAATTGGGGATCCCTGCTTGGTCCAATCAAGAGGTTTTCGGCACTCAGGCTTATAATATTGGAGGTTCTGTAATGCTTTTAACCAAACTAAAGCAATAAATCTACATTTTAAAAATAAAATAAATATTGCACGTCATTTGTGATACTGCTGTAAAGATTAACGCATATCTCGTGATGAGAATGTTTCGAGAACTTCTTACGAGATTTGAATATTTTAAAGGCGCTGAACCTTCAAAATATACGCCATTCTTTTGTGCGGCCATATGAAATGAAATTATAGCATTATGAAAAAGAAAAAATAATTCTTTTTAAATTTAGATTTAAAAAAAATCTGTTTGTACTACGTTTCCTTAACAATACATCAAAAGGACCTTATCTTATTTTTTTTTCTTCTCCATATTTTCCTCTAGAATAATTGGGATCAGAGAATAAATTTCTTGCAGGCTACGCTTGAGATATCTTGTCGAATAGTTTTCTTTTTTTTGTTACTGTTGTTTTGTTGTTCATTCTTAAATTTTTCTTTGGTTCCTTCGTTCATGTCCTTTTTTTTCTCACAATTTTTAATTCTCTCACACTTTCTCTCTCTTTCTCTCTTTCATTCCCTATTTCTCATTCTCTTCCTTTCTCACGCACTATTTCTCTCTCTTTTTCTCCCTCTCCCACCCTCTCTCTCTCTCTCTCACTCTTTCTATCTCTTTTTCTCTGTCGCCTTCTCTCGTTCACTTATTCTCCCACGCTATCTTTCATACTCTCACTCTCTTTTTCGCTCTCTCACTCTTTCTTTCTTTCTTTATTACTCTCACTCTCTCTTTCTCCCTGTCTCTCTCTTTGTCTCGTTCTCACACTCTCCCTTTTGTCACTCTCTCTCTCTTACTCTCTTCCTCACTCTCTCTCACCTTTTCTTTCTCCCTCACTCTCTTTCTCACTTTGTCTTACTCTTTCTTTCTCTCTTTTTCTATCTCACCCTCTCTTTCTCCGTCTCTTTCTCTATCTCTCGTTCTTTCGCTCTCCCTTTTGTCTCTCTCACTCCCTCTTTTTCTCTCTCTCGCTCACTCACTTTATCTCACTTTCTCACTCACTCTACCTCTCTCTCACTCTTTTTATCACTCTCTCTCTATTTCTCTCCCTCTCTCTCTCCCCCTCTCTCTTTCTACCCATCTCCCTCTCTCTATATATAGATAGTTACATTGAGCGTGATCAAACTAATGTCTGTGCTTTAATTACAATAGGTTTAATAGAACCCTTCTAACCATCCATCAGTATAGCTGATACTAACTCCCGGGAGAGCAACACGTTGCACCTTCTTGATCCACGTTATCTGCAGGCGGGAGATGGAAAGATTATATCGAATCAGTTGCGAGGTTTGCTGCCAGGAAAGTTGGTTTCAGGGTGTGACATGTCGGGCTTGGCAATTTTTCTCGCCAGTATCTATCTTACCCATTTATAAATCTACCATTCGTCCATGCTTAGAATATTGCTGCCAAATATGGATCGGTGCTTCTTATCTATCTATCTATCTATCTATCTATCTATCTATCTATCTATCTATCTCAGTCTGTTCATATCTATTAATCTATCTATCGATTTTAGATTTTTTATTTATTTCGTATTTATATCTATCTATCTATCTATCTATCTATCGCAGTGTTTTCATTATTTATCTATCTATCTATCTATCTATCTATCTATCTATCTATCTATCTATCTATCTATCGCAGTGTTTCCATTATCTATCTATCTATCTATGTCAGTCTGTTCATATCAATCTATCTATTTTATTTTTTTATTTATTTCTTATTTCGTATTTATATCTATCTATGTCATTTTGCTCATATCTATCTATCTTAGTTTTTATTTCTTAGTGTATTCGTATTCTGTTTATCTCGAATCTATCTATCTATATATCTATCTATCTGTTTTAGTTTTCTTTCTTTCTTATTTCTTTTTTTACAACTATCAACCTTATCTATCTATCTACTATTTTAGTTTTCTATCTATCTATCTATCTATCTATCTATCTATCTATCTATCTATCTATCTATCTATCTATCCCAGTTTCTTCATATCTATGTCAGTCTGCTCTTTTTTAATCACCCGTGAGAACCCTTTTTGCGTTCCATCATCAATGGCTGACGCTAGCATCCAGGAGAGTGACTCGTGTCACCTCCTCGGACTAACGTTTTCAACTGACATGAAGTGGAAAGGGTATATTGAATCAGTTGCCAAGTTTGCAGCTCAGAAAGTTGGTTCACCATGTCATGATAGACAATTTTTCTCGCCAGAATCTATCTTACATATTCATAAGTCGACCATTTGTCCTTGTAATGAATATTACCGCCACATCTGGTCTGGTGTTCCTGCTATATATTTAGAGATTCTTGATAAAATCCAAAGAAGAATCTGCAATGTTATTTGTCCTGACCTACCATCTCGACTTCACTCATATACCCACCGCCTTAACGTCGTTTTCCTCTGCCTTTTCTATAAATATTTTCATGGTAAATGTTCTAATGAGCTTTCCTCTTTGATATCTGAACTTTTGGGATTTAAGCGCAGTACTAGATTGGCGCTAATGTCTCATCCTTTTACTTTTGAAATCGCGAGATGGAACCGTAAGTCCTATGCCCGTTCTCCCTCCTTGGTGCCTACGAAAATGGATAGACGTAACCGTAAGTTCTATGTTAACACTTTCTTCTCTTGCACTTCTCACTTGTGGAACTCATTTTCGACTTCTTGCTTTCCAGTTAAGTTTGATCTTCAAAAGGTTAAATGCAATGTCAAACGTTATCTTCTTTCTTCTTGTTTCCTGTTCTTTTATTATTCTCCCTTTCTCTAATAATGTTTTCTTTTTTCACATATTCTTCCACATTCAGTAACTTCTTGTGCCTGAGTGGCTTTATTGCCTTCGTTGGGGAAAAATTACTTAACAAAATGGATTTCATTTTTAACTTTCTCTCTCTTTCTCATGTTTCAAGATGGAGGCAATCATCGATCTCCACTGGTTACTTATCTTTATCATATCAACTAACATGGCTTCTTGGGAAAGAAAGCCGAGTGATTCTTCCGTTGTCTTCTTCACGTAGCCCGTCACCTATAAGCATGCATAGCTTGATGGTTGTCGGCGCGGAATGTGAAATCAGCAAAACGCGCTGAAATTCCGGACGTAATGCGCCTTAGAAGGTAAATGCCATAAGTCCGTCGAAGCGGCTGGCCAGCCTTCGTTCGCGGTCGCCGGACGCCCGTAATGCGCCTTCGAAGGTAAATGCCGTAAGTCCGTCAAAGCGTCTGGCCGGCCTCTGTTCGCTGTCGCCGGACGCTCGTAATGCGCCTTAGAAGGTAAATGCGTAAGTCCGTCGAAGCTGCTGGCCTTCGTTCGCGGTCGCCGGACGCCCGTAATGCGCCTTTGAAGGTAAATGCGTAAGTCCGTCGAAGCAGCTGGCCGACCTTCGTTTGCGGTCGCCAGACCTGTCACTGGACCTAACTAATGCACTGTGGTATATGTCCTTGAGGACAGGACCCAAAGAGTGTGAGTTCAATACCCGGTTAAGGCAGTCGAGAACTTGGAGGGAAATTAACTGGAGATAACTGATAACTGCCATCCATTAGACATGGCACGTGGAATTAGAACAGTCTACCCCAGTGAGCGGAATAAAGGGTTCAGTTCGACATTCCAACCACCTGAAGAAGGCCGGAGCGAACAACGGTCGAAACGTTGTAATAAATATGGCGACAAAGATGAGGACAATAGTCCGAATAATGTAAATAGTGTACATAATACCTCATCTCAGAAATATAGACAGATACTGAAGACTCCTTTCTTCATCTAGCCTGCCATCCAAGGCAAGAGAGTATTTTTCTTTTTCTCTATTGTAGATTTTTTGCCTTTTCCCAACGGCGTTAGTGCGAAAGGAAACACAAACAGACAAGACCGGAAGGGAAATCGCTTCGCTGATTTCAGTTTTCCGCGCCGATAACAGTTACGTTACCCGGGCATTCTGGTTACTTTAACTTCGACAATAATCGTTTTGTTTTTTCTTTTCATATTTACGTCTCTTTTTCTTCATTTATTTTCATTGATTCTTTTTTTATTATTTCTCTCATTCGTTCGTTTTTTTTTCTTTCGTTTCATTCTTTCTTTCTCTTTTTATCTATCTAAGCCAGTCAGAACATTATCTATCTATCTATCTATCTATCTATCTATCTATCTATCTATCTATGTCAGTATATAATCTGTCTGTCTGTCTATCTCTCTAACGCAGTCTGTACATTATCTATCAATCTATGTCAATATACAAGCTCTCTCTCTCTCTCTCTCTATCTATCTATCTATCTATCTATCTATGTTCGTATTTAATCTATGTCAATCTGTACATTATCTATCTATTTCAGTATATAATCTCTCTCTCTCTCTCTCTTTCTATATCTCTCTCTCACTATCTATCTATCTATCTATCTAACGCAGTCTGTACATTATCTATCTATCTATCTATCTATGTCAGTACATAATCTTTCTTTCTTTCTCTCTCTCTCTCTCTCTCTATCTATCTATCTATCTATGTTCGCATTTAATCTATGTCAATCTGTACATTATTTATCTATTTCAGTATATAATCTCTCTCTCTTTCTCTCTATCTCTCTCTCACTATCTATCTATCTATCTATCTATCTATCTATCTAACGCAGTCTGTACATTATCTATCTATCTATCTATGTCAGTACATAATCTTTCTTTCTTTCTTTCTCTCTCTCTCTCTCTCTATCTATCTATCTATCTATCTATGTTCGAATTTAATCTATGTCAATCTGTACATTATCTATCTATCTATTTCAGTATATAATCTCTCTCTATATATCTATCTATCTATCTATCTATCTATCTATTATCTATCTTCTATTTATTTTATCTATTTATTTTATCACTCTTTCTCTTTCCCCCTACTTACGACCATATCTCGTTGAAATTCCGTTTCGCATACGATCACCGAAGTTAAGCAACATCGATCGTGGTCAGTACCTAGATTGTTGAGCGCTTCAGAATACCAGGTTCTGTAAGCTTGGATGTGCAGGTGGTGTAATGGATAAGGGCTCGCTATTGGAAAATCGGAGATTCGAGCTCCAATTCTAGTCGTGTTCGTTATATTCATTTATGCGCAACATCACCATCGGGGAACGTATGAACCCACCTTTTTTTCCTCCCCAGCTATGGGTTAATTAGTAGGAATTTCATTTTATTTTTTTATTTTGGGCTTAATAAGAAAAGTCGAGCGATATAAATTAAATAAGTAAAATTGCTCAAAATGCTCGTAATTTAAACTAAATATCAGATTTTGGTGCTTAAAACTTTAACCAACCTCACATTTATTTAAGGATTTTGGTGTAAAAACAAATTATCTTGTCTCATAATTTCAAACATTTTTTATTTAATTTAAATTATTCATTTCTTTTCTTTTTCATGGTTTACCTACTCCACTGTATTAATTTACGGATCGCGACAGCTATTAGGGAAATGTTATTAAATATACTTTAACATTTAAAAAAAAATATTCAGTATTATTATTGTTTATGTCAGGGGTCGGTAACCCACGGCACACGTGCCACATGTGGCACGCCAAGCAATTTCTAATGGCACGCGGCCGCAAATGACATCACGAAGTCCGAACCAATAACTACTACAACGCAAAGAATTTTAATATATACTAAATTATATATCCTATATATTACTATTAAAATATATTGTAGAACAGGTATATTGACCTTGACTTGTATAAAAATACGTATGCTGTTGGCACACTGAATGATTTTAAAACCCAAAGTCGGTACATAGTTAGCAAAAGGTTGCCGACGCCTGCTTTACAAGGCCTGGGGGCACTCGAGGTAGAGGGTTACGTTAGGAGGCCATTTCTGTGTATAGAAGTAGAAGATAACTGTTAACACTAGCCTTGAACGTTAAGAGTGTCGTGATCGGGGAAACATCCTCTTAGGAGTCGATTCCAAAGGGCAGTGGTTCGCAAGAACTTGCTGCTCAAATGGAACTTACTTCTCGTCGATGGAATACGGAGAGGAATGTGGATGGTTGGCTACTATGTAAGTGGCATTGCGTGTTCTTGCCCTGAAGGTTTGACTTGGCGGGACCAGGGAATGTAGCTCATCCGAGCACTTTCGATAGAGTAGCGAGAAGCTTGCTACGCCCCGCCTGTGGGTGAGAGGTTGAAGGGTGGAGAATAAAGCCCATATCTTCGTTGTTAGTGTTCACGCCATAGACTTGATTGGTTTTTGCTTGGTTGTTTTGTTTTACGGCTTATCAACCCATCTTGGGTCATTTAATCCCGAGACATTCTTATATTTCATAAAATTTAATTTTAATATATACTAAATTATATATCCTATATATTACTATATAAAATATATTGCAGAACAGGTGTATTGAGAATGTTTCTCTGGAAATAATAAAAAAAATGTCTTACATAGGATATACCACAACCACACAATCACGAAGAATTACCTGCCACCTATCAATCAATAGCGCTATTGGGCAACACATTAAAAAGCAGCATGAAATGCATTGTAACATTAGACATAAAATCAAAAGGTAAAAACAACCTTCCTCGAAGCAATAAAACAAAAAAAGACAACAAAAACAACCATTAATAAATAAAAACAATGAGAAGAGCTCGCATGTATGTGAAAACAGACACACGTTATACCTCGCCTACGTCTTAACTCTCACTAGTTGCTGGGAACTTACCAATTGTTTATACCTACCTTGATTGTGACTTAAGAAAATCAAAGGCTTCGACCATATTTCATGTATTTTTCTGGCGAAATTCCTTCTTGCCTGAGAAGGATTATTCGTCATTTGTAAAAGTTGAACAGTAAAATTAATCGACACAAAATGTCTGTTTTCTTTAAGAATATTTCCGAAAATACACAGAATATATATATATATATATATATATATATAACTCAGCAGTTTTCAATCTGCTTGTCTGAATCATCCTCAAGAAGCGAGAGCAAGATCTAAAAGGTCAGCCAATCTAACAGTGATCTCATCTCACAATCCTCATTCTTGCTCCATATGTGGCCTCCTTTGTAAATCATTAAGTGCCACTTAAGATTATTGCACAAAATTTCATAACCGAATCAATTAAGCTGTCAGATCCTCATACGTCGAAACCGAGGAGAGAGTCCATTATATATATATATATATATATATATATATATATATATATATATATATATATATATATAAAAAAAAAAAATGACAGTTCCTCGAGATACGTATGAATACCACATACACCCCTAACATCTAACCTATATTTAACTTTTCTGCTCTAGCTTTCACCTGTCTTTTGATTGGTCAACAGTGACATACTCATAAGATTTTAAAATGTTTAGGTAAATGCTCTGTTTATAATAAACAATATCAACAACATTTACTGGCCTGAATGTCCGATAAATTTTCATCGAAAATATGCATCCTCCGACAAGAATCGAACTTGTATCCTATACGGAACCGTCATATAGCCTGACGTGCTTTTACCGATTGAGCCACAAATGAGCGTTTCGTTCAGCAATGTCGATTTTACTGTTTTTAAATCACAATTGTCCATGATTTTCTCTCATACATTCATATCTGCTCGATGCGTATCCAAATGTAAACAAATGACGTCACACATTATGAAATGGACAAAGTCCGACAATTATTTTAAGATATTTTTTATGTTTATACGTTTTTTATAGATACAGATATTTAGGTAAATTCAGGCCGGTAAATGTTGTTAATACTGTTTATTATAAACAGAGCATTTACTTAAATATTTGTATCTATAAAAGAACGTATAAACATAAAAATGTCTTTAAATAATTGTCGGATTTTGTCCATTTCATATATATATATATATATATATATATATATATATATATATATATATATATATATATATATATATATATATATATAATATCCAAAGCCGATAGCATGACTCGGAGTTTCAAAAACGAGCAATCTTAATTTGTTTTTTTACATCTTATTTAAAATAATTTGTAATTTTTATTATTTTTTTAATTTTTTTTCATTCTTCGTCTTTCGAATTCAAGAATTGGAATGAAATAGATTATAAAAAATGAATTATAATATTATAGGCAACTATAATAAAATAAACAAATCTTAACACACTTTTCAATCATGGCCACGAGAGCGTGAATTTCATAACGGTCAGTCGAAATTTTCGCGCCTGAAGATTGCACGTTTGCATGAAACTCAGTCACGCTACAAACCTTAGATATTATGTATAGCCTCTAATATATACGTACTAATATATAAGCAATGCCTGAAATCACATTAGTTATTTTAGCTATACTTAAAACTAGGTACATTAAACTTTATAACATTTTTTACAGATTATTTCTATCGCAAATACAAATAAAATTATAAATTTTTTAAAGTGCACACGAACTTTATGGAAACCCTGTATATATATTTATATATATATATATGTCACGTATCGATACAAAGTGGGAATCATTTAGTCGTATATTTTCTCAACCAGAGTCGATAAATATTCATGCTTATTCTCATGGTAGAAATGTCCTTCCCACTAGAATGTTTGACTCATCAAAATATTCCATCTGTCCGTTCCCCCGATTTAACATATTGCTAGAATAAGCTAAATTTAATAAATATTGGAAAATCATTTTTTAAATACTTCTCTGGTTCCTGATGAGATTTTAAAACTCACTTTACGAGAAAATACTTGAATATTACATGTTGACAAATTGATATTCAGTGTACATCTGCAGGAATAGTCTAACAGAAATATACAACGTGTAGGGAGGATTGACTTACAAAGGATTTTCTTATTTTTTTTTATCTCCTCTCTCCATTCTTTGTTTCTTTCTTTCGTTTAATTTCTCTCTCTTCGTTCTTTCTTTTTCTTTTCTTTCACTCCCACATCTTCTTTCAACTTCTCTCTTTTCTTTCTTTTTTAAACTTCTTCCTCTTCTTCCTCTTCTTTCTTTCTTTCTTTCTTTCTTTCTTTTTCTTCCCCTTTCTTTTTTTTCTTTATTTAAACTCCCCCGCTTCTTTCTTTCTTTCTTTCTTTCTTTCTTTCTTTCTTTCTTTCTTTCTTTCTTTCTTTTCTTTTCTTTTTTCTTTATTTAAACCCCCTTTTTTTTTTTTTCTTTTATTTAAACTTTCCCCTTTTCTTTCTTTCTTTCTTTCTTTTTTTTTCTTTCTTTTTTCTTTCTTTTTTTCTTCCCTTTTTTTTTTTTTTTATTTAAACTCCCCCTTCTTTCTTTTCTTTTTCTTTCTTTCTTTCTTTCTTTCTTTCTTTCTTTCTTTCTTTCTTTTAGGTTATCTCATTCTTTCTCTATTTCTTTCACCTCCTCCCTTTTCTTTCTTTCTTTTTTTTATTTTCTGTTTCCTCTTCTTTATTGAATCTGATGTTTGTTTTGATTTTTGAAAGTGCATCTTGTGAACAGCTCTTCGACATTCTCTCGTGTAACCAAATTTAAAACATAATACACACACACACGCACGCACTTACACACACACACACACACACACACACACACACACACATATATATATATATATATATATATATATATATATATATATATATATATATAAACAAGGGTTTGTGGCCGAGCGATGTTTGCTTTTCGACCATGGACGATTTGTTGATATTATCGGTCTGGGTGAGGCGATCCCAGCGTGCAGCACCTTTGGAATGCGCCTGGCTACCAAAACCCGGATTGATCCAAGCCTTGTGAGGGAAATTGGGCAAACGGAACAATTCGGAGGTCGTCGATAGTTGTGCTAGCACGAAGTTAAAAGTCATCGTGACCGAGGATTTAAGTTTACTGGACTTGAAACTGTTGAACACACCAGATTATGAGCTTTCTCCACAAAACTATAACTAAGATCCGCTTTGTATGGTTGCCTTATAAACCACACAGGTGTCCTCTCTTGGTATTGTTGAGACAGAAAAGTACCTGCAATAAGGATTGTATTACTCACCGAGCTGCTGGCGGGTGTGCTAAGAAACGAGCAGCTCATGTTATATATATATATATATATATATATATATATATATATATATATATATATATATAAAAAGAAATAATTTATTTCAGACAACCGTTTCATCAGACCGGAGTTATAAAATGGTTTAAATCATCCAGACAATTTATTAAAAATTACAAGAGGAGATGAATAAAAGATTTTACCTAGTAAAATCCTTGAAGAGATAAGAGGAAGTGTGGAGTGTTAGAAAAACAAAAATCTGTCAACCCAACGAGCAGGGCTAGTAGAGGAAATGTAAAGTTACAGCCAGTGAAATACATTGAGAATAAATCAAATTTATATCCTAATCATCATCTAATCTAAAAAAATTAATAATAAATTATATATATAAAAACTTATTTACGGGTACTACATTACTTAACAATAATTAACAGTTTATCATATGATTATAACTTAAATTCTGCTGTACTCTTAATATGTTCTATATTGACAAAATCATTTCAATATATTCCTATAGTAAAACCATTTCTAATGCATTTGCGTAATATAGTCTTTTCCAATGCATTCCTATAATAAAATCGTTTCTAATGCAATCCTATAGCAAAATTATTTCCGATGCATTGGTATAGTGAAATCAGTTCTAATGCAATCCTATCGTAAAATCCTCTCCAATGGATTTCCATAGTAAAACCATTTGTAATGCATTCCTATAGTAAAATCATTTACAATGTAATCATATAGTAAAATCATTTCCAAAAAATTCCTATAGTAAAATCATTTACAATGCATTCCTGTAGTAAAATCCTTTCCAATCGTTCTCATCGTAAAACCTTTTCCAGTAAATTTCTATAGTAAAATCATTTCTAATATATTCCTATAGTAATTTTTTTTCAGTGCGTTGCTATAGTGAAATCGTTTCTAATGCATTCCCATCATCAAATCATTTTCAATGCATTCCTATAATAAAATCATTTCCAATGCATTTCCGTAGTAAAATCATTTCCAATGCATTCCTATAATAAAAATCATTCCTAATACATTTCAGTAGTAAATCCATTTTCAATGAATTCCTATAGTGAAATCATTTCTAATGACTTTCTATAGTCAAAACATTTCCAGTGCATCCCTATAGCAAAACTATGTCCAATGCGTTGCTATAGTGAAATTCTTTCCAATGCATCCCTATAATAAAACCATTTCCAATGCATCCCTATAGTAAAATCATTTCCAATGCATCCTTATAGTAAAACTATGTCCAATGCGTTGCTATAGTGAAATTCTTTCTAATGCATTCCTATATTAAAATCATTCCTTCTCTGTCTTTTACTCCCTTGGCTAGGCGTTCGTGGGTTTTGGATTACCCATTCCAAAGATAATTAGATAAATATATAGTTAATGAAATTAATGCCCTGACAGTTTTTTTAAGAGAAAGCAGAAATACGATTATTGTTTGCTGTTAAAAGTCTTGTTGTTTTAAATATGTTTTTAAATGCTTGTAACGTCAAGAGTTTTTGCATCGATATTTCCTCGTTGGCAACGAAATTGAAATCTGCCCTGCTGGGAATTAGAATCGATGTGTGTGTATGCAATGGTCGAGTTCTTGGCTCTCTTTCTTGCTGGGGAAAAAAATTCTAAAATGAATGCAGGTATAACGGATTTAAAGTGTTTGACGGTGAAAGGGGCGAAATGCTTCTGGCAGCAACCGTTACGAAAATACTACCGAATGGAGTTCATTACTTTAATTTGAACTCTGCCACACCTTCACTCCCTCTCTCTTTCTCTCTTTGTCTCCCTCTCTCTTTCTGTCTAACTCTCTTCAAGTTACTTGGAAGTGGGTTTTCTCAAAATCCTTTAAGAAATTTACCATTTTATAGCCTATTAGAGACCTACAGATAAATGTAGCTGCAGTTTGACTTCTTTAATCCGGCACTCCATAGTCCGGCAAATCCTATGATCTAGTACTTTAAAAAAAAAAAAATCAGCCGCCATTAATTCGTTGAGTGACAACGAGTGCAACGCCGCAGCAGCCGACAGCAGCAGAGTGTTTTGGTGACACGGTCTTGCTTATTTCTTATATATATCCGCATATTAATCCATTCGGGATATTAAGTATATATTATTTTTTTGGTTTTATGCTCTTTTTTTTTAGTTTTTATATTGCATGAAACAATAAAAATGTTGTTTGCAAGCATTAATGATTGTTTTACTTCCTGTTTTAAGCTTTGTTCTACTTTTGATAACGCGGCAATATATATATATATATATATGTGTGTGTGTGTGTGTGTGTGTGTGTGTGTGTGTGTGTGTGTGTGTGTGTGTGCGTGTGTGGAATGAGCTGGCAACACTAAGTGTTGTGGATTCCGATATGAATTCGGTCTCCAAGGAATGACAAATGCAATAATTAAATATAAGAAATAAAATGTATTTACACAATGAAAGAGTAATACTGTTAGTAAGTCCAGGAACGCGGTTAGTAGCAAATACAGATAGATATATACAGTCTCGAAGTAGGACTTCCTTAGAGTCTACGTGCTTGTAACTGACTTCTACAAGAGGTTACCTCACACTATCTCCGTTCGTATATTCTCTCACTCGCCGTTATATCCTCTCTTTCCGATTACCCCCACTGACTATAACTCTGGGTATTTAACGACAGCAGTCCAAGTAACACTGGTAGAGGACACATATGAAAAAGGGGTGGGCCCCGTAACACTAAGTTTACATAGGGTTTTTTTTAGGGGTGATTTTTGTCATCTGGTCTCACTGGTGCCGGATTAAAGAGGTCGAATTGTATTATTGTTTTTATCGACCACGTCATTGTGCGTACGTCATAAGATACAATTATTGTTTTACATATATATATATATATATATATATATATATATATATATATATATATATATACACGCACCCAAGTACAGGTACAAATGGAATAAAATTCCGATAACCAAAAACACTATTTTAAAATGATTGCTCAATATCGAGTACAGCAAATAATATTTATTCTAAATTATGAGATATTTGTGATGTTATAACAGGGCTATGTTATAATTTTAAATATATATATATATATATATATATATATATATATATATATATATATATGGAATAAATTATAACCATGGAATATTAGTTTTGAGCCTTTTATATTATATTCTTACTCTGTCCTGAACATTGAGTTCTACTTGGATTCTATCCTCTTGGGAATTTATGTGTATATATATATATATATATATATATACATTTATGTATACATACATTTATGTATGTATATATATATATATATATATATATATATATATATATATATACATACATAAATTCCCAAGAGGATAGAATCCAAGTAGAACTCGTGCATTCCTATGGCAAAATAATTTCCCGTGCATTCCTATGGTAAAATAATTTCCCGTGCATTTCTATGCTAAAATTATGCATGCCTATAGTAAAATCATTCCTAATACATTCCTATGGTAGAAATAATTCCCAATTCATTCCCATAGTAAAATCATTTTCAATCCATTCGCATAGAAAAATCTTTTCTAATGCATTCCTATTGTAGAAATAATTTCGAATTCATTTCTACAGAAAATTATTCCCATACATTCTGAGTAATATCATTTTCAATGCATTTCAATGGTAAAATAATTTATATGCTTTCTTTGAGTAAAATCATTTCCAACCATTCCCATAATAAAATCATTTCTAATGTATTCATGCAGTAAAATTATTTTAGCTACTTATTTATTTTTAAACCTATTTTCACCCCAAGCAAGGCGATACAATCCCTAAGATACAAAGTGTTACTGACGGTGAAAGAAACCGTGAAAGCTTTATTGAGTAGAAAGGACAACAAAAGAACAGGTTTAAAAAAAAACAGAAGATGTCGATTGACATTGCATTTAAATTTTTCCAA
>CAHIKZ030005241.1:370000-497500 GCA_903632075.3 Acanthosepion pharaonis | reverse complement strand
CAAAGGTGGAGATTTCACTCTTGAAGATGAAGATCGAAACGGACGTCCAGTTGAGTTTGATGAAAAGCTTCTTGAAGCAGCCTTTGAAGAAAATCCTGCTTTATTAGTTGAGGAATCGGCAGTGTTTCTCAGTTCAAACCATACAACTGTTCATCGTCATCTTCAACAACTTGGAAAAGTTCCTAATCTTGGAAAATGAGTGCCTCATGAATTGTCTGAAAACAACCTCAAATCCCGAGTTGACATCTGCTCTTCTCTCCATTCTCGCCAACTTGTTTCACCTTTTTTGGATAGACTTGTGACTGGCGGCGAAAAATGGATCTTTTATCGAAATGTTAAGCGTCGTAGACAGTGGCTTGGTAAAAGGGAAGGACCCCAGCCACAGCCGAGAAGGGAACTTCATGGGCAAAAGGTTCTTCTTTCAATCTGGAGGGATCGCCAAGGAATAATCCACTTTGAATCCTTACCACCTAATGCAACGATTAATGCTCAAATATACTGTCAGGAGTTAGAGCGTTTGAACCAAGCTTTCAGGAAAAAAAGACCTGCTCTAGTGAATCGAAAAGAGGTGATGTTTCATCAGGACAATGCGCGACCCCACACAGCAAGAATCACGTCACAAAAGATCAAAGAAGTTGGTTGGGAGAAAATTCCTCATCCACCTTATTCTCCCGATCTTGTTCCTTCCGACTACCATTTGTTTCGTAGCTTACAGAATTATTTGGAAGAAACAGCTTTTATAACTCAGGAAGAGGTTAAAACTGACATTTGTGAGTTCTTCGAATCAAAGCCAAAAGAATTTTACAGTAATGGAATTAGTAAGCTTATTAATAGATGGAAGGAAGTCATAGATAATCAGGGAAAACACATTGTTGATTGAATCTGTAATTAAATGTAACATTTGGTCACTTGTTTTCTTTATTCAAAATTCGGACAGAACTTATGGGATGACCTGATATATATATATATATATATATATATATATATATATATATATATACCTATCTAAAATATTCACTAACAGAATCTGAGAAATACCCCCGTTTTAAAAAAATATATTCTATTTTGATGTTCGTCACAAAACTTATAGAATGACTTTATTATTTATTACATGTTATAATTTCAATCTCTAAATTTCTTTATTGATTTTTCTTTCGTTTCTTTCTTGTTTCTGCAGTTTTATTCATCCAACTGGAATAAATGACTCAGTTTTTACAACACGTTTTCAATGGAAGCTCTGCCCTTACCCCTGAACGCCTCGCTAGACTCATATTTACAAATTAACATGTTTTCAAATCTCTGAAAAATTAAACCTAATAAATTAAACTCGGTATTATCATCCGTTGTCAACATTTCTATTATGGCTTCTTCGTCTCAAAACCGTAAACTGTTTCGCAAAGAAGGCAGTCGGGTTCCAATCTGCCATTAAAACTGCATTTTATTAACACTTGACTGAGCCTCATAGCAATTTCTAATTTGTATAAAGATTTTTCTTTTAATTAAATTCAAATATGACTTCTTTTTTTATTTTAATCTTTTTTAAAGTCAGTATGCACTAGAAAAAGAAAAAAGTTAAAAAAAAAAAAAAAACGGTTACTATTTTTTAACGCATAGATTTATTTTTCTACTCATATCAAAAGAAAGAAACGGGTGAGTCGTTGCATTGACGTTATCAATAAGACGAAAAAAAATGTATGATCTGTGTTTCGTGGTAAATGTTAAGATGGGGTGAACATTAATACCTAATTAACCCAAAAGAAAGGTCAAATTTTGCGCTATCTGAAATTATAGGAGTTAATTTCATTACGAGATACACTACAGCTTTTTTTTTTCTTTCCAATTTCTGCTTTTGGGCTTACCAGGCCCAGAAATGACGTCATTCCAACAGGTAACTGAAAAAAAAAAACAACGTTATCTCTGTCCTATGATAATTGATACATTTGCATATACGTTTCATGCACAAAAATATTCTGGTACAGAGGTAGTAAAATTATCTCTATAACTATGTAATAAAATTATCTCTATAACAGCTTGGTAGCCATATATCTGGGGTCCATGATTGGGGACGGACATATGAGGACCTAAATTGAAGCAATATCCTGAGTACGTTTTTAGCAAGGAATTTATCAGTAATTAGTTAATTAGTAACTATGCCTATTATTATCGAACACATTTCAACTATTAACAGTTATTGATTTATTTACAAAGGAAAGAGCACACTAACCTTCTCTAGTAAGAGCCATAGAAGTCAATTTTATTATTCACCACAAATTAGGGACGTTTTACAGGATATTGCTGAAATTTGGGAATTCACTTTCTCTGTATCCCATAATAGTTGTTACATTTGTATACATAATTCATACGCTAAATGTAACAACTATTATGGGACAGAGATGTTAAAATTATTATCTCTGTCCCATAATAATTGATACATTTCTATACAAATTTCATAGACAAAATGTAACAAGCATTATGGGACAGAGGGAATAAAATTATTATCTCTGTCCTATAATGATTTATACATTTCTATACAAATTTCATAGACAAAATGGGGACAGAGGGAATAAAATTATTATCTCTGTCCTATAATGATTTATACATTTTCTATACAAATTTCATAGACAAAAATGTAACAACTATTATGAGACACAATAAAATTATTATCTCTGTCCCAAATAACTAATACATTGCATACACATTTCATACACTAAATGTAAAAAACTATTATGGGACTAAAATTATTATCTCTGTCCCATAATAATTTTACATTTCACAAATTTCATAGACAAAATGTAACAAGCATTATGGGACAGAGGGAATAAAATTATTATCTCTGTCCTATAATGATTTATACATTTCTATACAAATTTCATAGACAAAATGTAACAACTATTATGAGACACAGGTGATAAAATTATTATCTCTGTCCCATAATAATTAATACATTTGCATACACATTTCATACACTAAATGTAAAAACTATTATGGGACTGAGGTGGTAAAATTATTATCTCTGTCCCATAATAATTGATACATTTCTATACAAATTTCATAGACAAAATGTAACAACTATTATGGGACAGAGGTAATAAAATTATTATTTCTGTCCCATAATAATTCATACACTTGCATATACATTTCATACTCTGTATATCATCACCATCTTCACTTCTTACTTCCTCCTCTTACTTTCATATTAGCCACTTCATTTAGCAACCCTCTACATTGAGTGGCTCTTCAGACTTGTATTCGACAAACTTCGAAAAGAAACTGCATTCGGGTCTACATTAGTAAAAAAATCGATGACATTTAACGAGGACGAAAAGCATGGACACTGTTAAGACATGACTAAGCGATAAAAATATCCATTAGAACTAACTTGGGCAGCCTTTTCGATCAGTTGGCCGCATGAAATATGGCTCATCATTAGGTGGTCTGAACTACTAAAAAGATTCAGGGTGATTTTTCGTTGTAGGTACGGCAGTCATTTTGACTACAGAAGAACATACGTGTAAGCATCTGCCTTAAAAATGGAAAAATTTCTATAATAAAAAAAATAGAAGCTTATTAATCACACTGCTGCGTGTGATTTTTTCTCTAATTTTTTCGTGTGAAAATACAAAAAATAATTATTAAAAAGAAAATACATATATCTTCTGTAGAGAAAGGAATTATTATGAACGTTTCCTTTTTCTAAAACAAACAAAAAAATGGGTAGACGTATGATCTTCCTTAGTCAAAATCAATGTTTTAAAATGGTGAAATTGTCACCTTCAACGCAAGTTTACAAAATTCAAGAAACATTGAAGTAAATCATTGTTTATTTATTTCATTATGTATGAGAGAATGTGTGAGTGAACAAGTGAGAACGAAACGCAAGTTTTAAGAAACATCATTTTCCTCGTGAAATTAGGTATGACATTCAGAAAGCAGTTTGTCTATGGCTGCATTAGACGTTTCTGTTATTATTATTATTATTATTATTATTATAATTTTTAATCCTTTTTGGCGTGCATTTGTTTTATAATCCCGTGCCAGGACATAACCAATGACCTAGGGCAAGCGAAGGATTTGATTTTTTTGTTCTTTCCACTTAATTAAACAAAAAATAACTATTAAAAAAACCCTTAAATGGGCAAAGTTTTTCGCATGATATAAGCTGTGATTGTTAGAACTATTTTAGGGATTTCCTGGGGAGATGGTGCACCATGTATGTTGCCGATATGTTCTGGAGTTCCTTTTTTTATCAAACCCAAAACTTCAACCACGACAGGAACTGATTTTGTTTCATTTCAAGGTCTTTGGAATTGCCTTTTTTTTTCAAAAACCTTCGCAGCGATGTTATTATTATTATTATTATTATTATTATTATTATTATTATTCAGTAATTTTATTATTATTAAGTAGTTTTTATTATCTGTCTATATTTCTGAGATGAGGTATTATAAACACTATTATTCGGACTATTGTCCTCATCTTTGTCGCCATATTTATTACAACGTTTCGACACTTGTACGCTCCGGCCTTCTTCAGGTGATTGAAATGTCGAACTGAACTCTTTATTTCGCTCACTCGAGGACACATGGCACAGTGAATAAAGGCGTTGGTTTGATCCAGTGACAGAACCCAAAGAGTGTGAGTTTAATACCCGGTTAAGGCAGTGGAGAACTTGGGGACGGGAATTAACAGGAGATAACTAATAACTGACATCCATTAAACATGTCACGTGGAACTAAAACAGTCTACCCCAGTGAGCGGAATAAAGGGTTCAGTTCGACATTCCAACCACCTGAAGAAGGCCAGAGCGTACAACAGCCGAAACGTTGTAATAAATATGGCGACAAAGATGAGAACAATAGTCCGAATAATGTAAATAATTTTTTTATTGTTAATATTCAGTAATTCTATCATCATTGTCATCATCATGTTGTGATATGTAAATGACTGCTCAATTAAAATAGGTAAGGCATAGTCTATATAAATGCCCGAGCAATAACGACAGAGTAGCTCTCGGTATGCGAGTATTGTGTTTTGACTGGCAGAGGTGTTCGTTCCTCTACCAATAATATTCTCTCCATCCCCAGGGGACTATCCTTCCAGCCAGTACCACTCCATCATGAGGGGTGGGCAGGATTTATTACCCGACGCCCGAAGCGACCCCAAAATGGAGAAGTGCCGTGGGTGAGAATTTTCCCCGATATTGCTGTCAAAACCCACTTTAAAATGAACTTGTGTCACATTCGATAGCGACGTGGGCGCTTTCGTCATACGAGATAAACTACTACCACTGGAATGGTAAAATATGAAAAACATTTCACTTCATAACATTATTATTATTATTATTATTATTATTATTATTATTGTAGCTCCGGGTGGGCTGGTAGTGGTGTAGTTGTAGGAAGAGGAGGAGGATTAGAATTCTTTTTTTGGTCTTGATTGAAGTGGATATTTTCTAAGTTTACACAGCGTAAGATAATTTTATTTTTCAAATATGTTAGTAGAGAAAAACAACTGAGGCTAATAAATAGCTTGATTGCATTTTTTTTTGATTTTCACATTTTTTTTCTTTTTCCATTTTCTTGATTTTAAGTCATCAAAAAATTGAAGTATCTGTTAAATGATTTTCGTTTCTCTGACTCCATTCAGTCATTCCGTTTTTTTCATTTACCAAGCAACTTTTGAGAAGTAACATTGTAGAAAAAAATTGCAATATTAAAATTTCACGATTATCTTGAATATATTATCTTTTAATGGGGCTGCTTTAAAATATGAAGATTTTTTTTCATGGGTTATCATCCGAAAAATCGTTCCTAAAAACATAGAAATCGGCAAATTAAATCAACAGAAAGTATCACAGCAAAATGAATGAAAAAGCAGCCATTTAAAAAAAATGTCCTATTGATCTTATCTGTATCTTCAGTATTCCTCTCCCTTTATTTTTTTCGTCAATTTGATATTCAAAAAAGGATTGGCGCAAAATATTCTTTCCTATCATTCTCTACATTTGGCGTTGTTCTTGATTGGGATATCTATCTATCTATCTATCTATCTATCTTCTTCGCTATTTCTATTTCTATTTCTGTCTCTATACCTGTATCCTTCTGCCCTTCCTTCTCTCTATCTATCACTCTTTGTCTGTCTCTGTCTTTGTCGCTGCCTGTCTCTATCTATCTATTTATCTATCTATCTATCTATCTATCATTTTCTTTTTTTTTTTTTTTTTGTTGGACCACCTTTACCTGAAAATCATCTCTGAATTGTAACATACAAAACTCAATAAAACAAAAATATTATTTAATTTCAAAAGCTTTTACTTGCTTTTATTTATTTTAATGAACATGGACAATACTGTCTGAAAGCAAAAAAGATATTTCATGAAAAATGAATTTTTCAAACAATTATTTGTTATTTCTTAAATATGTTATTATTTTTACATTAAATGCTGTTAATTCTTCTAAAATTAGGGAAAAGTTTGTAAAATTTAACGAATGTTGTTATTAAGTAGATATATATTTACAGGTTATAATTTCCAAAGCTTCTTACAAACTAACGAACACCAATACATAAAAAAAATATCATTTGTGTCAATAATAACACTGTAAATCAAACTACGGAAGACCGGAAGTACCATGCGTGCAATAAAAAAAAGCGTCACGTGGATTGAGTTTTAGTCTAGTATTTAACTTAAATACTGAATTTTTAATACAATTATTTGTTATTTTTTTAAATTATAATAGATTTTTACATTTAAGTTGTTAAAATATTATAAAATCAGTTAAAAGTCGCATTTAGTTTCGTAACTGCCCTTTTGAGATTTATTTTTGCGAAACACGTGTGTAGAAGTTAATTTGATGCTTTTTTGATGCTTAATCATGCTTTTTTTTTTGTTGGACCACCTTTACCTGAAAATCATCTCTGAATTGTAACATACAAAACTCAATAAAACAAAAATATTAACCACTCGGCCTTCTGCTTATATTTCGCTATTATCTTTTGTTTAAAATGTGAAAAAATGTATGAGTTCTAAATAATAACACCGGTTGACATTTTTTTGACCCAAATGTTGTTTCTGATCTATTTTTTCACGCTGAATCTGAAAATCAAGTCCACCCCCCATCACATCACGTTTTCTCAATACAGATAATTTCTGTTTTGCTTAAAATGAGTCAAAATGCTTAATTCACATGGATATGCCAATGACACAGTTGAAATATATCGTTTTATGTTAAAATGATTTATCATTCAATAAAAGGTATCCAAATAACTTTCAAAATGAAGCTATTTCAGTTCAAATAAGCTATCCTGAAAATGCTTGATTTTATGAGAGATATGTCACTGGAAAATGTTCTTGTGCCCTCAATGTTCTTAGCTTGTTATAATTTTGTGATTTGTGTTTCTTCTCTACTTTTCATAGAAGAAGCTCTTTAGAAGTCATTCAAGAACTGCGATTTTAGTTTTTATTAGTAGTTTTCACTTGAAGCCTGAAATCGTCATAAGATTTTATCATATCTCTTGAATTTACGGAGGTCTTGTATTGTCAGGTAGTCTCTGTATAACATGCATAGAAACATCGATAAATGAGGATTGTTAGGGTGTTAGCCGAGTATATTTGAGACTAGAAAGATTAGAATTTTCTTTATCAGCGCTTAAAATAGCCGCCAAACACCAGATAGGCATAGTCAAATATGCACTTTACAGATGGGAGTTTAACATGATGGCTGATTTCTGCTGGAACATCAAAAGAGATCAACCTTTTCAAAAGCACCGTAGAGTTTTCAAGAAGAGAAGATTTATACCTTTTGATTGGACAAAAATGAATGCATTCTTCATTCATTTTTATCTTCTTTCAAAAATTGATGACACATGGTTGCCTTAATTTAATTTTCTGAAAACTTTTTCTGAATTGAAAATGCTGAAAATGAATTCTTTAAGATATTGGGATACTTTTTCTTTTATGATAAGTTATTCTAAGCTGAAAACGTTTAAAATTGGTTTTACTTGGCCGAGACATATCACTGTTAAATGGGTATTTTGTCATATTTTAAGAAAAATAGAAATTATCTGTACTGAGAAAACATGATGTAATGGGGAAAAAATGGACTTGATTTTCAAATTCAACGTGAAAAAATAGCCCAGAAACATGTGACCATTGTCCAACAACATTTGGGCCGAAAAAAATGTCGACCGGTGTGATTTATTTTCTATTTATTTATTTATTTATTTATTTATTTTTCAGCTGGCAGACGTTAATGACCATTTCGATGATCGCTCGCGTAATTCCCGAAATGGTTATCGCTCAGGTACAGGTCGGGTCAGTCCGACTCACAGTGCCCACGGAGTCCTTACCCGGCATAGCATGAGAAAACTGTCCGACGCCCCCAAAGCCCGCAAAGTTCGCTTCTACAGAAACGGTGATCGATTCTACAAGGGCTACGTTATGGCCATAAATTGCGAAAAGGTTCGTAGCTTCGAGGCTCTCCTCGAAGAACTGACAGCCAGCCCACTCTGTGATACTAACATTCTGGCCAAGGGAGTACGTTACATCTTCACGCTTGACGGCCAAATGGTGACAACCCTGGAGGGGCTCATGGAATACGAACACTACGTCTGTTCAAGCACCGACCTCTTTCGCAATGCCGACTACAAGAGCATTATCAACCTCTGCTGGAATCCGAACGTGAAGGGACCCTTGAGTGAAGAATATATCAGTAACCAGTGTCCGTCCTCGTCTGTCACGGACAGCACCAGGGATTTCGTCAAACCCAAATTGGTGACGATCATTCGCAATGGTGGCAAGCCACGCAAAGCTGTTCGCGTTCTCCTTAATCGAAAGACGGCCTATTCTTTCCAACAGGTCCTCACCGATATCACTAATGCTATTCACCTCGACAGCGGGTCAGTCCGGAAAATATTTACACTTGATGGCCGGCAGGTAGGTCAATATTTTATTGATATAATTAAGTGGATGATTCATTCATTGACTGATTTGTTTTTTTATTTTTTGGGTTTTTTTTTTACAGTTTTTCAACCCTTTGTGGGTTATTTAAATCTGAAACATTATTTTTGAACATGCTTTCTAACCACCGTTTATCTTCCCAAATTTAAATGCAATGTCAATCGCTATCTACTGTTCTCCTAATTACTCTTTTCTCGCCACGCCCATAATTAATGTTTCTGTTATTAATTCTTCCACATCCTGTAACCCCTTGTGTCTTAGTGGCTTTACTACCTTGCTTGTGGAACTCCTTTCCAGCTCCATGCTTTCCAGTCAAAATTTTAAATGCAATGTCAATCGCCATCAACTCTCCTCCTGACTGCTCTTTTCTTTCTCCTCGTTACTAATGTTTCTGTTCCTAATTCCTCCACATTCTGTAACTCCTTGCGTGCTTTACTGCCTTGCTTGGGGTGATAACGATTTTTAAACAAATCCAAGCTACCCTTAGAAAACAGGCATTCACCTGGGATTTAATTAAAAAAAATCTTTATTCATATTTATGTTTATAAAGGTAAAAGACAATAGGAAAACTGTATTATTAGCCGACGTGTTTCGTCCAATGTAGTCTTTTTCAAGGCAAAAACGAAATGAATTTATTAAAACAAAGTAACTAATAACAACAAAACAAAATGTCCTTAGCAACTGGAAGAATTTAGAAAACGTCAACACAACAATAAAAATAATATTTCCACACGTGATAGTACTTGACGTAATTTAAATACAATAGCGTTTTCTAAATTCTCAGAGCTGCTAAGGACATTTTGTTTTGTTGTTATTAGTTACTTTGTTTTAATAAATTCATTTCGTTTTTGCCTTTGAACGAAACGCGTCGGCTAATAATACAGTTTTCCCATTATTTTTTACCTTTATAAATATTGTCTTTTTCTATAGGTTAACTCTGTAAAATCTTTCATATTTATGTGTTTAATGTTTCCAATCGATGCACGATATCAGTACAGTTCCTGTAGTTTGACTTAAAAAAAATCTAATCGAAATTTGATCAAAAGCCTTTAGTCATATTCATTTGTTAGTGTTTCTACCAATTTAAGGTAGCGACACAATTCCTGTCTTCTGCTTTTCTTTTAATCCAATCAAAATTCGATTAAAACTTTTTAATCACATTTACCATTTGCATATCGATCATTTCATGACAATCATATGTATAATCCTCTTCTATGCGCCGTGTCTCTTTACGGCGTGGGCGGTCAGGGCTCTCCGCAACTACCCTTTGTAGCTCTTAGTAAGTTCTGTATTTTTGACGACTCTCTTAATCTCTATTCTGCCGACCATTTACAAAAGCTCGTTGGGTAGGTTATTCGCAACTTTCCCCTATCCCCTTCGCCTTCAATATATCCTGTGAGTGTCAAATTCCCCAAGCCCTCTTTCCTCATTATGTCTCCTGGAAATTTCACCCGTCTCTTTCTGATACAGGAAATATTTCGTTAGAAACAAAGAAAAGAAGACTTGCTTGAATCCAGTGACTTTGACGCAAAGAGTTGTGAGTTCAATACCTGGCCACAGTAGAGGTGAACAAAAACATGGAGAGTTGAATTAAAGGGAGGTAACTGATACTGAGACATCCGGATGAGGCATAGCACGTAGAACTAGAACAGTCTTCTCCGGTGGACGAAATAAAGAGTTGGGTTCGAAATTTCAATCGCCTAAAGAAGGCCGGAGCGTACGACGGTCGAAACGTCGTGAATATGGCAACAAAGATGAGGACAACAGTCCGAACATTTTAAATAATATAAATAAGTCTACCGTAGTTAAATATTGCAGTAATAGGCACCACTCTGGACATATAGCAAATAAATAGGCTTCATTTTTTTTTCTTTTCTTTTTTTTTCTTTTCTTTTTTTTTCTTTTTTTTTTTTTTTTGTACAACGATGCCCCAAAATGGTGAGAAAACGCACTTACCATCAAATATCAGATACAAATATTTAGATACCTCACTTTTGTTTGGGTTCATGCCTGACTACGGTAGCTCCTTTACCCTTGACCTGCCACCTATGTAGCCTAGGTTTCTTCCATAAAAGAACTGATGTTTCAACGCGGTATGGTCGTATAATTTAGAACAAGCCAAATCGATAGAAACGAATTCTGACATTTCTCATTTTCAGTCGATATTTTCTTGTAAGCTTTTGATCTCTCGAAGCCCGAAAAAAAAACATATGACAGATGTCTGTTTATGCCTGTGCCTTTTACGAGTAATCAACATGAAGAGCTCTTACTTGTCAAGGAAAAAGATAACATCTTTTTTTTTATGAGAAACAGAAGGAAAAATAAGTTTCTCTATAATAAGATATTTCCATAAGTTTTTTCGTTTTTTTTTTTTTCTGCGAGGTTATTTCTCTTTTCCATCTTTCCCCTGTCTCGAACTTAGAAGATTTTGTTTTATATACAAACTAGGAAACGCGAACTTTACGATAGGGCGTAAGAGAAAGATTTTTTTTCTTTTTAAATAGCAAAACAGGCCGGCCTGGTTGCTTAGATAGCCGGATGTCCCCAGTTATGCAAATGATCGTTGTTCAAGTCTAAGTAAAATGGTAAAATTAGCCGTTTCCATACAAGAATCGATCGACATTCATTGACCGATCAGTTAGTGTTACTGTTGGTGGAAATTTATGAAATATTTTTTTGATTAAAACTATATTGAGGAATTTAGACTTCTCAAGCCCACTAAATGTTATAGATATTTCCAGGGCTGACGCTAGGGTCTCGCCTCCATCACCCTCACGAAACTTTGATATAGGGCTCCAACCTCTACTACATGTTGATTTCAAAGTTTCCCAACCTGGGAGCCACAAACCCTTGAAGAAAAAGGTGAGGGCAGCGCTTTTTTAAATTACCACAAGTCAGGGAATTATCCAATTTAAATGAAAAATTCAGTACATATTCATTATAATGAATAGGTATTTAATTTTTAATTCATAAAAAAATTGAGAAAATGTGATTCTTTTTTTTTGTAATAACCACCAATATGTTCATGACTTAATTTTACTCGAAAAAAATTTTTAAGTCACAAATTATCATCTCCGCTGAAAAAAAAAGTTTTACAAAGATTCCAACACAACATAAACGGGATTGTCTTAAAAATTTGTTTTAAAAACAGTATTTCAATTTTCGGAATTTTTTTCATGTGTTGAAATCTTTAAACATTTTTAGTTTTTAAGTGATCATTTTCTCGGTCTTATCTTTTATCTTTCTAGAAATGTAAAAAATAGGGACTAGAAATTTTATTTTAATTACTAGCCATGGACATCTGGTTAGTATTACTATTAGTAAAAAAAAAAATCAGTGATCTTCCTTAGTGGATGATCTCGGAATAAAAAATGATTTTACCAAGATATATTACCCTCTTAATTGATTTTAAAGAACTGTTCAGAATGAAATTTTACAATTTAAAAAAAAATTAGTACTTCGGTCCTCCTCCGCATTAGGCATATGGCTCCGACGTGGTTTGGTTTGGTTTCTTGCGTTTTACGGCATATCAACCTCAATGGGTTATTTAATGCCGACAACTTTTTTGTTTTCCTGGTAATATATTTTTGTCAAAAATCTATTTCTGGTAATATTTTCTTCTCAACAATGTATAGCTGGTAATATTATTTTAAAACATGTATTGCTGGTAACAAATTTTTTCAAAAATATATTGCTGGTAATATATTTTTTTCCAAATATATTGTTGGTAACTGTTGTTTTTTTTTCAAAAATATATTGCTAGTAATAGTTTTTGTTTTTTTTCAAAAATATATTGCTGGTAATAGTTTTTTTCTTCAAAAATTTATTTCTGGTAATAATGTTTTACAAAGTATTTCTGGTATTAAAACCTATTTTTACACTTTTATAATGCTTTTTACCTCAGTTTTGGAGTTAACTATTTGCCCATAGCTGGGACCCTAACAGGTGCTATCACCCCAGATCAGGGTGGACCTGGGAACACCAGCAATTAGGAGGTGGTTCCACGCTCCTCAAAACCTCCTGATCAGAGGCCTTACTGTTGGGCGTAGTATCGTCTTATCCAGGACGCGGATGTAGTTTATCGTCATACCAAGTGGTTGAGAGGTTCGATTTAATAAACACTGGCCCTGTCGACTATTATAGCTGATGATTGACAATATATCTTTGGTAGAAAAAAAGTAAAAAGTACAAAAACCAAAAAACGCAGCTGAGGCTGCAACCTCACCGGGGGTTCCTGTGTAGTACGCACCACCCTTCCCCTCCCCCCCCATGCAGATACACCAGGTATATTATTATGGTGATGATTGACAATGTAAAGTCAGTTTAAAAATAATTTAAAAATTGGCGGATGGCCATAAAACAGTGCTGAAAAAAAAAATGGCAGCGGCCACACCGGCCCCCCCCCCCAAAAAAAAACGCGGACGGGGGCGGGGTCGGTTGTAAGGCGCGCCGGCCCTGGATCTTTCTAATATTGATTGGACCGACATTCATTAACCAAACAGTTAGTGTACGGTTGAAATTTATAAAATCTTTTTTTATTAAAAACAATTTTCGAGGGAATTGGTTGCTTAACATCACAAAAATTAAACCTGAATATTAATCTTATGACATTAATTTAGGAGTTATATGAAGAATGAAACATTAATTTAAAACTAAAAGCGAAATAAAAAGGGGTTTAAAAATAAATTTAAAATATATACATAAAAGGATGTAAGGAATTAATGGAAGGAGAGTTGGGGAGATGTTAAAGTAGGGGAAAGTTTACAAATTATAATTATTATAGGGTCAAGAGGTTATAGAAGTGGGAATTAAATATAGAAATTAGAATTAGTTATACAGCCGATATTTGAAGAGTTAGAGGGGAGTGAATATTATGGAAATATAGTAGCTAATTAAGTTAAAGCTATATTATGGAAAACTGAATTTGTTTTTATGTCGACATTTTAACACTAATTCATTTCTCTGATGCAATAGTTGACTTTGATTATTGTATTTTATTATTCTAATTTTTTCTTCTAAACATAAGTCACACCTATGTCTAAGACTCTTAGGAATACATGCGGAACCTATAATATAACGTACTCTATAACGTACATAGATAGATAGATAGATAGATAGATAGATAGATAGATAGATAGATCCATACATCCATCCATCCACTCTGGCACTTGTTCAACGTAACTGCGTATTTTCCACTACTACCACTGGTTCAAGCCCAGTTAAAAATTCGGATTTCAAATATTGATTTTCAAGTTCGGAAGAAGCTTATAAGTAAGGCATTTGACGCAATATAATCTATTTGTCTCGTTAAATAATAAAACCGTGAAATTTGTCAATGTCTTGCTAGTTATCGTAATTATATTATAATTTTGCTAGTTCCTTAGCACGTATGTCACGCCCTTCAAATGGCTCATAAGTAAAGGACTATTCTATTTTGATCGCGAAGAAAGTCGGAAAAGACATATCGGCGACGCTGTTTGGTTCAGCTAGGAAAAGAGAGCAATAGAAATAGAAATATAAAGGCGACGGTAACACCTATTTGTTTATCGTCTGCTTCAGTGAAATGGAAAAAACTTGGCATTTTAAAATATTTTAATTTGTAAGCTTCTTACTTCTTTTAATAATCACCTGCGTTCAAATTTATGATTGTTGTAATATTTTTTGGAAGCTGTTAAGCTTAAATACTTAACGATGCAGTAGAGGAAATTCCACGGGTATTTTGTAGTCATGAAACTCGCAGGGAGCTTATCCAATCATTAAATTCAGAATTAAGATTCATCAGAAATTTCAAATAGGAAAACTGAAATTTTCACGGACATTTCTTGCATATATAATTATTTTTATTTTCTCATTTCATCCTCACTTTTTCCCCAGTTGTTCAAACCTTGAAGATATATTTAATACGCAGAACATGAAAAATGCTAACGAAATTTTCCCATCTAAGGTCACTCTACTCTTTCCAACAAAATTTCGCCACGTCACTTATAAAATAGCGATATATTTTGCGGGTTAGGGTGGACGAGTGCAGTACTTAAAAGATTCAATTGGCATGCCGCCATGTTCATTTTTTTCTATATATATATATATATATTCTTTTTTTAGGAATTAATTTCTCGAGTAATGTGCTTCTGATACTAATTGTGTGTTCACTGTTTTTTTCTTGCGAATCGATGAACGTATTTTCAAGGAGTATCTCTTTAAAAGAAAAAAAATCGATCAGTAATTGTAATCGGTTTTTAATTACTGGACAGTTTGATTTATTTCCTTTTCTTCATAAAAAAAAGGGTTTCTTTACAAATCTTTCAATTCTACTCGGTTTGTCCTTTTAGGGAGTTTTATTTTTATTTTACTTCTCTATCTTCCTCTGATGATACTTTCTTATTTCATTCTTTCTTTCTTTCTTTCTTTCTTTCTTTCTTTCTTCTCCCTCTTCTATCTTTCTCCTCACGAGTTATTCATTGTCTACTTTCTTTCTTTCTTTCTTTCTTTCTTCTCGCGAATTACTCATTGTCCTTTTTGTTTGTTTCTTTGTTTCATTTTTTGTCTCCTCATATGTGACTCATTATTTAATTTATTTATTTTTATTTTTATTTCTTCTCACGCGTTATTCTTTTTCATTCGTTCTTTCTTTCGTTTTTTCTTTTTTTCCTTCTTTCTTTGTCACCTCCTGAGTTACTCATTGTCTTCTTTCCTCGTTTCTTTGTTCTTTTCTTTCTTCTCGTGAGTTACTTTGTTTGTGTGTTTTCTTTCTTTCTTTCTTTCTTTCTTTCTTTCTTTCTTTCTTTCTTATTCTCCTCACGTGTTACTCATTGTCTCTATTTCTTTCTATCTATCTTTCTTTCTTTTCACGAGTTACTCCTTTTCATTCGTTCTTTCTTTCGTTTTTTCTTTCTTTCCTTCTTTCTTTGTCGCCTGACGAGTTACTCATTGTCTACTTTCTTTGTTTTCTTTCTTCACGCGAGTTACCCAGTGTCTTCTTTGCTTGCTTGTTTCTTTCTTTCTTTCTTTCTTTCTTTCTTTCTTTCTTTCTTTCTTTCTTTCTTTATTTCTTCTCGCGATTTACTCATTGTCCTCTTTGTTTCTTTGTTTCTTCCTTTTTTTCCTCACATGTTACTCATTGTTTTCTTTCTTTCTTTCTTTCGTTCTTTCTTTGTTCTCATGAGTTACTCTTTTTATTTGTTTTTTATTTCGTTTATTCTTTATTTATTTAGTCTTTCACACGAGTTATTCTTTGTTTTTTTTTCTATTTCATCCTTCTCTTTCTTTCTTCCCGTTAGTTATTCATCGTCATCTATTTTTGTGATTTTCTTCATTCTTTCTTTCTTACTTTGTTTCCCCATTATCTTCTTTATTTGTTTCTCTCTATCTTTCTTTCTTCTCACGACTTACTCTTTTTCATTTGTTCTTTTCTTTCGAGTTACTCATTGTCTACTTTCATTCTTTGTTTCTTTCTTTCTTCTCGCGAATTACGCAGTGTCTTCTTTGCTTGTTTCTTTCTTTCCTTCTCTTCTCACGTGTTACTCATTGCCTTTTTTCTTTATTCATTTATTTATTTATTCACGCGAATTACTCATTGCCTTTTTGCTTGTTTCTTTCTTTTTCTTTCTTTCTTTCTTTTTTGTCTCCTCACGTGTTACTCATTGTCTTCTTTCTTTATTTCTTTTTATATTTCTTCTCACAAGTTACTCTTTTTTCATTTATTCTTTCTTTGCCTTTTTCTTTCACTCCTTCTTTCTTCGTCTCCTCACAAGTACTCATTGTCTACTTTCTTTTTTTCTTTCTTCTCATGAATTAGCCAGTGTATTCTTTCTTTCTTTCTTTCTTTCTTTCTTTCTTTCTTTATCTCCTCACGCATTCCACATTGTCTTCTTTCTTTCTTTCTTTCTTTCTTTCTTCTCGCGAATTACTCATTGCCCGCTTTATTTGCTTGTTTGTTTGCTTCTTTCTTTCTTTCATTCTCCGCATGTGTTGCTCATTGTCTTCTTACTTTACTTCTTTCTATCTTTCTTTTTTCGCACGAGTTACTCTTTTTCATTTGTTCTTTCTTTCGTTTTTTTCTTTATTCATTTTGTTTTTCTTACTTACAAATTATTCTTTATGTATTCTGTTTCTTTCTTTCTTTTTTCTTTCTTTTTCTCTTCCCGAGTTACTCATTGTCTTCTTTGTTCCTTTCTTTTTCCTTTTATCTGAAGTATTATAAAATAAGATTAGTTATGCACAAAGCTAAAGCCATGAATGTGCACAAAATGTGCACCGGAGCCATGTCACTAGTACAGATTAGATTAGTTTACGCCAGAGTCAAAAGATAGATATTGGGACATATATTCCTCTCCCCCTATAGGGATTGCAGGGCGTTTTCTAATCCCCACCAACAAAGCCAAGTTTTTTTTTAACGAGTGAAGAAATGACTTGAAGCAACAGAAATGTGGTTCTACAGAAAGATGTTGAGGATACCACGAACCGAACATGTGAGCAGCGACAAGGTTTTACAGAAAATCGAAACAAAAAAGAAACTTATACCTACCATCAGAACCGTGTCCCCAGATAACATCAACAAGTGACGAATCGGCCATGGCAGCGAATGCTGGACAATCTCCTCAAAGATGAAGAAGATACTTGAAGCAACAAAAATGTGCCTCTACAGAAAGATGCTTAGGGTATCATGGACCGGACAGGTGAGCAACGACGAGGTTTTAGAGAAAATGGAAACAAAAAACAAACTTATACCTAACATTAGGATCGCGTCTCCAGATAACATCAACAAGTGACGAATCGGCCATGGCAGTGAATGCAGGACAATCTTCTCAAAGATGTGGAAGAGACTTGAAGCAACAGAAATGTGCTTCTACAGAAAGTTGCTGAAGATACCATGGACCGAACATGTGAGCAACAACGTGGTTTTGGAGAGAATGGAGACAAAAAGGAAACATACTTAACATCAAGAAGAGGCAGTTGAAATTTCTGGGACACGTAACGAGGAAGAAGGGCTTGGAAAATCTGATACTCACAGGACAGATTGAGGAGGAAAGAGAAACAGAAAAAAAGCAAAGCGTGACATACTTGATGAGCTTGAGCGAATGGATGGTAGAACAGGGTTTGGGCGAAAATAACAGACAAGACAAAACTTATTCAGAGCTACAAGGGACAGGAAGATGTGGAGGGCCATGATCGCCTACGTCCTGAAGGTACACGGCACATAAAATAAGAAGACATTTTCTTTGGGCACACTGAATCTCTATCTATAAAAGGTAGGATGTGTGTGTGTGTGTGTGTGTGTGTGTGTGTGTGTGTGTGTGTGTGTGTGTGTGTAACGAATGCACGGCCGCAATTTTCGACGGATTTGCACCAAAATTTACATGCACATGCTCCGAGTTAGTGGGAAGGCCAAGACCAACTTTGCATTTCCCAACTCCCATCGATAGTAGAAATAATCGATTTTTTCATGCTTCTACGGCAGTTTTCATGTAGTTTGCGGCCATTTTCTACTGGCCAGAGTGAGAGCCAATAACTGGCTGCCATGAATAGGCAGGAAGATTCTATTGGCCAGCGTCAGAGCCAACAGCTGACTGACACGAATGTTAACTAGCATGCTAGCATGAAAAAAAAAATCGATAGCTGCATTGGTCACAAGTGGGAAAAATTTGAAACTGCATGGCACTTTAATCCAATTGGCTCATTCGCTTGCTTAAACTCAACGTTGATTCTGATTCCGCAGAAGTGGGTTGGGTGTGAAAAAGTATTTGTTGTTAACATTATTTTTTCATTCGGTTTTTCCAGTTACGAGTCCTTTTTTAAAGCTGATCGTTTTGTGTTCATTTTGTTTAGTTCTTTTTTCGTAACAGATTTAATGTTTAGTATAGAGCTTAGAAAAAATTCTCAGTGCGAGTTAGGCAAGAAGCAAGTCATGTAGCAACATCAGCACGGCAAAGGGCACTCCTTTAAAGGCAAAGAAGGGCAAAGATAGCGATTGCTGTATGAGTCGTACGATTTTTGAATCAAGTACGGGCAACGCCGGGCCATGCTGCTAGTATGGCATATAGTGCGCGAGCCCGTGTGTGTGTGTGTGTGTGTGTGTGTGTGTGTGTGTGTGTGTGTGTGTGTGTGTGCATCTATGTTCTGGAGAGAAAGACAGAGAGGTTAAAAGAGCGTGCTTTTTTTTTTTAACTGTATGCCTTTTTAACTTGTCTGTGCGTAAAAGCGCGCGTTTCAACGTCTTTTGCCCTCTTCCGATGATAGGTTCGTGATATCTCGGCCCGCAGTAGCAATTTTTAAGTAGTTCTTTTTTCATCTCAAAACTCGATTTCTCTATACAATTAATCCTCTTGATACACGCGGTTTACTTCTTGTCAGCAGAATGAAAAAAAAAATCAAATCCCTTCACTACAAGTTCTTCCCGAAAGCTTTTCACGCGTCGTCCGGGCAATAACACGCGCCCATAACGTTATTAAGAAATAATAACTTCATTATAATCGACTATTTTTCATTTTCTCGCTCCTTAAACACGTCCTTCATGTTTAGTCAAGGTTTGGAGAAATAAGTTTTGTTTCAAGTATTTTGCGGCCTTGAACAAAAACTACTTGCCATAGAGCGACAGTAACTGATCTAGTTTTCTAAACTGAAGTTGTTTGCACCGAACAAAACTGACTAAGTCCTCAAGCTCATCTTCGATATCGAAGCAACTGCGAACGCAAAGGGTGTATCGGAAGAGTTTCCATTTGTTACAGACCTTTACCAACTTCCATCCCATAATTCATTGGTCAGTACCTAGATGGCTGACTGCTTTGGAATATCAGGTGACATACAGGGTGGTGAGGGATAGTATGAGAGACATGGTCGAAATTAGAGAGGGAAGGGAGAGTTTTAAAATTGGCTCGGAATTGGAAGTCCAGTTCTAATTCCAGTCAGGTTCGTTGACTTAAGCGCAAATATCAGTCGAAAAGGTATGAATCCATCTCTCCTACTCCCTAGCTATAGGTTAATTAGTAAGACTTATATCGACTAAACTATTAATATCTCAAAAAAAAAAAATTACAATCTAAAAATATTTTCTGGCTTGAAATGACCTACAAGCGGTTGATGAGCCGTAGAAAACGAATCAATCAGAATTAAATCATGTAATCTTCTTACGGTGGAGTAATGGATAGCGGCTCGGATTGGGGAATCGGAGTGCCGAGTTCGAATTCCACTCGAATCCATTACATTCACTTATATGCTAATACCCTTGGGAAAGTATGGATCCTCTTTTTCTCCCCCAGCTATGGGTAAATAGCAGGACAGACCGGGTTCTATAGCCTTGGATGGCAACTGGTCTACCGCAGAAAGAAATAGTAAGCTACTGCCGGGAAAAATCTACCTCGTCAGTCATGTATCAAAAGATACATGATCGCATAAGCGTGTATCATGCACGGCACATAACTGAACCGAATCCTCTATCTTGATTGGCTCACGAGCTTTGTATTGGGTGAAATTCAGTAAAATAAAAAAAAGACAAAAACTGAAACACCAATCTCTTTTAAAAGGGGGGAAGCTTTTCGTTTGTTATGAGCATAGATCGTCAGTCACAATCTACAGCCAGTCGGTCAGTGAAGTACCATACGCGAGACCCGCTAGAGCGACCTTGTCTTTTTCGATTCATGAGTGACTCGGCAGATTTTCCCGCAGCGGGTTGTCGTTTCCTTCTTTCTGCGGTAGACTGGTTGCCAACCAAGGCTATAGGACCCAGTCTGTCTGCATAAGTGAATGCAATGAACCCGACTGGAATTCGAACTCGGCTCTCCGATTTCTCACTCTGAGCCGACGTCCATTACAACCATCTGTATAAACAAACTAGGCCCCTTCCGTAGTGTGACGCTATATAGCTTTGCTAAGCATGGAGCAGCGAATAGCAACCTGACTCTTTTTTTTTTAAATTCATTTCGCCCCAAGCAAGGTGGAAATGCCACTAGTACGCTGGGGTGGGGGTACAGGCAGTGAAAGTGAAAGAAAAGTCTGACGATAGGGAGGCTTGTGAAAAGGACAAAAGGTGAACGGGATGACAAGACGACTGACGTTTTATCTAAATTTTTAAAGATTGTAATCATCAGGGAAGGAAGTAAACGGAAAGGAGTTCCACAGGCGAGAAGTGCGAGAAAAGAAATAGTTGAAGTAGAAGTGACGGTTCCCTTTAGCTATTTCAACAGTAAACGAGACGCCACTCTAGTAGTACACTTAATTTCAAGGGGGAAAAAGCTCGTCAGAGAAGTTACGAAGATAATTGTAGAAAAGACAGAGGGAAGCCACACTACGTCGGTGAGAAAGTGACTGCAGTCAAGATGCCAAGTTAGGATCGATTCCATTGCAGACCCTTCTTTGGAAGGAACCGTCAAGAATCCCGAGATAAATAGCAGGAGCACCTGACCAGATATGGCAACAGTATTCAATGCACGGACCAATGAAAGATTTGTAAATATGCAAGATGGACTCTGACGAGAAAAAAGTTTTCTGGCATGACACAGTCACCCAACTTTCCTTGCTATAGATGCAGCTATTGATTCGACGTAGTCGCTCCTTTTCAAGTCAGTTGAAAACGTGAGGCCAAGAAGGTGCAGTGTGTTGCTCTTCTAGTATTTCGTTACGACCGAGGACGATTCGACATGCTCTATCTGTTCTTTTTAATATTTATTGCCCGAACTGTAGAATTTTTCGGAGATTACCTGCATTCCGTAGTGAGTGCATGTAAAATCCGAAACACCAAAGTGAAACGAATATCTGCCCTTGGACCGAAAAAAAAAAAAATAGATAAGCAATGTCAAAAATCCCCCCCACCACCAAATGTTAAAACTTTAGGATCATTGGAAAATGCGGTTATTTTGCAAAATTCGTATATTATCCAACTATAAGTCCGCATTCCTTTCATATGGATCTAAGGATCAAAATAAACCAGTTTAATGATTATTATTATTATTAATATTATTATTATTATTGTTGTTGTTGTTCCGAAGGGGCAAATAATCGGTGACGGTAATCCACTTTCCGGCTATACTATTCTGAGTATTTCAGTAAATCGTATGCACTGGGTGCGTGAATATATACCCACGTAAGTAGATACACGTAGGTATGCATAAGTATGAACATGTAAGCATATATCAACATGGATAACATAGGGAAGTATTGAATCTATCTATCTATCTATCTATCTATCTATCTATCTATCTATCTATCTATATGAAAAACTACACATTATTAAATTTCTAAATAATGAAAATTTATTAAACCATAGACATGAGTTAACGGCTTTCTTCCGACATCAACAAATTTTCGCATTAAATAATTAGTATAAAAAATCAAATTTCATAGTCTAATAAAATATTTAAACGCTTAACCCAATCATAAGATAGAAAAACCCTTTATGAAGTCGTCAAAAAAAACAAATTGTAGTTCAGTGCGACGCGTTTATGTACAAAACAGCCCTTTAGAAAAAAAAAGATAAATAAATAAAATAAAACAAAATTCTCTAGATACTTAACGACATATTATGGTGCCAAAAGTAATCTTTTGCTGTGACTGACCAGACAATGTACGCACATGAATGCCATCATTCGCAATGAAATGGATGCCCCCACCCAACCTCAGCTTGATCTCTTTCCAAAATGGTCGCCCCAGCCGTTTCCATAGTAATTCATTTTGTGAACGAACATGCTTATAAAGATGCATAAATTTCAAGATTGGTTATTCGTAAATTTTCACTTGAGGATGAAACAGGGCTTGATACTTTAACTCAATTTAATTTTAATAATTATATTGATGGTTTCGGCTCTCGTTTTTGAAACGTGAGAACTCTTATGTAGAGAAAGAATCAATTTTTAAAAAAAAAATATATATATATATATATATATATATATATATATATATCAGGCCTGACGATTGGGTCTAACATGAAACAGCCTGTCGTCTCTAAGTGTTGACTTCAATGTTCACTTTTATATTTACACATGCTCTATCTCTGATATTGAGCACTTTATCCTATAAATATAGCACACCTTAAGACTATATTTCTTTATATATATATATATATATATATATATATATATATATAGAGAGAGAGAGAGAGAGAGAGAGAGAGAGCTTTTAATTTTAAAAATAAAGCTCATATGAAGCTAGATAAAAAATATGTATATTTCAGTTACCACCCCCACCCACATATTTATTAATAACCTTGCTTTCTTCTCCTCCCGCTTCTTCTTCTTCCTTCTTCACATCCTCCTCCTCCCTTTCTATCCCATCCAACGTCGTACGTTTGTTTATTTTTTTTAAATAATATAGCGTTCATTATTTTTTTTAAATAAGGTGTTGGGAGGTTAATGGATAAAAATCGCCTGAAGATTCCGTAAGGTCGAAACCCAGGTAGCGGATTCAACTAATATCCTGATTTTTAAATTTAAAAGCTCTACATGTTATTTTTACTTTTATTTTATTTTCTTCACTCTTTGATACTACTGTTTGTTGCTCTGATTCAACTCTGACTATTAACCATCTATCAAGCATTAAATCTAGTTAATTTGTGGAGTTTTTAAACATTTAAATTGCTATCAACTGAACGGAGCGGATTGGACTACCCAACCTAAAGTTATTTCTAACTGAGCCCCATTTCTTAGGTCTCTGGTTGAGACCCGGAAGGAAATATGTATACAACAGAAATGAAAGGAAGTAATAATAATAATAATGATAATAATAATAATGATAATAATAATAATAATAATAATTGTCCTAAAGCTACAATAGGCATGGCTCTTATGGCTTCTGAGCTTTACTGATTATGAATGTCAACATGTAGATATTTCGTCTTGTTGAATTAAGATAGGCTACCGTAAATATTCCGTTCAGTACCCCAGATTTGCTTGTCAGTTGCCTGACCATAACCAGTTGGACACTGAGATAATCTACACCTCTCTTCATCAGCAGTAGTATAATGGCCGAGTGTTGAGTATATTTTTTTAAGTACGATGGATGAGGTGTCCAGGACGACTTGGGAGTCATTACTAGATATTTGGGAACATCCTCAATCGGAGTCTGACCGAACGGAGCTGATGGGGTTACCCGGCCTAAAGTTATTTCTAAGCCACATTTGTTAAGGTCTCTTCTTGGGAATTGAAACTCGGTTCTCCGATTAACAATAACGAAATATTATCCATTACATCGCCCGCACATCCAAGCTTACAGCAACTGGTACTCCCAAGTGGTTACCCAGGCTCGACGGGGCCTAAATTCGGTGACCGTACGGAAGTCGGTGTGCCATCGTGATGTGGCCGTAAGTACGGAGGTACTGGAGAAGCATCATGACTAAGTGCCAAGATGGTTGTCTGTTTTTACGTTTAAAGGATGAGGCAGCCAAGGCAATTTGGGAGTCACGACTAGATGCTTCGGAAGATCTTTAATCGGAAACCGCTCACTATATGGTGGCCTTTTTAATTGAACCCCACCTGTAAGGTTAAGTGCTGCTTTTATCAAAACATGTCGCCATATTGCGTACATTTGGCTGTGATGCATGTACCTGGTATACCCTTATCAGATTGGATGTTTTGATGGGTAGACTGGCCTTCGTATATTTGTTTCCTAGGGTCACTTTGGAGGCATGATGGTCACTCTGCCACAAAATAATAACAATTAAACAAAAGAAAACATAACAGAGATAAAGTCCTTCGTAAGGTGGGAACTATACTTGTGAGAACAATTTTTTTTATTTCTTTTAGGCATGAACTACCAGGTATCCCTTCAATGAGTATTTTCCAATCAATCCGAAGGCTCCAACTACTGGAATTACTGGTGTCCTCATGTGACACATTTCAAAGATTTCCACTTCAAGATCCTTGTATTTTGATAGTTTTTTTTTCGAAGGTATAAAAAATATACTACAGTCGTCGGCAGGGTCTGCCATGTCAATAAGAAAGCATATTCTGTTTTTGCGACCTTTCATCACGATGTCTAGGTAATTAGCTTTGATTGTTCTGTGAGTATTGTAAAGCGCCATAAAATTGTAACAGGTCCTATCTCCGTACCCGGGTCTGGGTGGTGTTCATACCAACTTTCTTGCATTTTTCCTTTCATTAAAAGTTACAGATTTTCCAGTGCAGACATTGGCCCCACCCTGTCATGCCGAGTCTTATATTCCCTGGATGCTAATAAAGTCCAACCTGATGCATGATGGCGAATTGTTTGTAGATATTCATCACATTATCTTGTGATAGCAGGTATAGTTTAAGTTTCACCCCCTCACCCCCCAAAAAAAGCACAAATAAAATAAAAACGGCAAATATTTAGAGTAAGACGTTATACAATACTTAGGGAAAAGGGTTAAATTTAGGAACATTAAGATTACCTCCTCGGTTATCCATTGAAACTGCAATCCACCGAAAAAAAAAAAAAAAGCCAGTCCCCACCGTTGACCATTTAAAAGATAGTTCGCACAGCGGATTGGTTGTCACAAACATCCAATCGAGTGTGCGGAAAATGTCATCTTTCTTCGTCTAATTCATTAAAAGGCCAGAGAAACTGTTAGCGTTTGATTGAGAGGTGGGGGATCAGGGAGTGATCTCCCTTGATTGGGTCGACTTGGTGATGGGGAGTATGATGTTGAAAGACCCGAAACTCCCTGATGAACCAAGTCAGATAACATCACTGACGAACCCCGCCCCCGGGCGCCTACTTAAGAGCGTATTTTTTTAATTACATTTGGGAATCAACACATTTTTTTTTTTTGATAATTTCTAGTCAGCAAGCATTGGTCTTTTGCAGCAAGAATAAAACCTTCTGTTTCAGCTTTTAAATAAGCAACCAATGGTGGGTACGGCGTTTGTCTACCTCGTCATTTTGGGGCACAGTCAAAGTATTGACCGTGAAGAGGCTCAGCTTGCTGTTGAGTGAGCAAACAGCGCACCCAGAGAGCGACGGTGGGGTACAAATACCTGAAGCTCAATGTATCCATCATGACACCCAGTCTAATAGGGGTATATCAAGCACAACTCATGGATTAACCATTGCTCTTCTCTCCCCCAGCTATGGGTTAAATAGCAGGGTAGTGTGAACTTTCTAGCCGTGGTTAGCACGCAGTCTAGAAGAAAGACAACTCTGAATTCAGATTATTAAACCAGGGGTAAAACCATCGTTGCAACATGGCTTCCCTCTGGTTTTTCTGTAAATATCTTCATGGCAATTGTTCTGATGAGTTTTCCTCCTCGGTGCTTCGACCGAATGAATTTAAGCGGCAGAAATACCTTCTACATATACCGCCAAGAATGACCTCGCACATAATAGTAAGATATTAGTGGCAACCGTGCCTTCGTGTAGCTAATGTCTTACCATTATGTGGGAGGTATTTTTGCCGCACCCTGTACTAGATTGGCGATTAGGTTTCATCGTTTTACTGATGAAATAGCAAGATGTAACCGTAAGTTCTATTCTAATAGTTTCTTTTCTCGCACTTCTCATCTCTCTCCCGATTCCTTGCTTACCTGCCACTGACTATCTTTAAAAATTTAAATCGCCATCTTCTGTCTTCCTGAATCTTGTTCCTTTTTTGTCTTTTCTCTTCACTAAAGTCTTATCATTCTCTTCCACTCCCAGTAACATCTTACGTCTTAGGGGAATTATCGCCTTGCTTGAAGTGAAATAAGTAAAATAAATAGTATGAGTAAAACTCTTTTTTTTTTCACAGACTCATTGGTGCCTTTGTTAAAAAAAAAAGAAGGGAATCTGTAGCCATTTTTATATTCTTTTAAATGTGTAGCAATTAACCCACACGGGGTATATTGAGACACGTGAGATAAGGGAAAGCAGCGAGTCACTTATTTGGCGAGCTTGCGTGAATGGATGGTGGAACGGTGGGGGAGAGGTGCTTATCAAAAGAAGCAAAACAAAAAAACTGCTAAAAGCCACACGAGGTCGGAAGTAGTGGAGAGCCACGATCGCCAATGTCAATGAAGTGTTGTGGCGCATAAAAGAAGAAACAGCGAATCAACTAAATAAAAAGTTCCTGCGGGATAACAAATGATTTTCACAACGAAGTTTCCGGCTGATATCGGTTCATCTTGGATTTCACTTTTCATTGTCCTTTGCAAATGGCGGCGAAAGGTCAACTCTCGCGAGACCGGAACGAGACAGAACCTTATGCTAGTCGATGCGATGCGTTTGAATATTATCTGCTATGAGTCATCATCATCTAAATCCGTGTTCCCTAGTTTTCTTTTACACCTCGATTCCTACACGCTATCCTTGACATTCTAACGCCCACTCCATTTTTAAACGAAAGTATAACAATGAGAATAAAAGGTAGAGGGGGGTAGATTAATAAAATTACCAAATCACTCATAATCATTTTCCCCTCATTTGCAATTCATTTCTTTAATAAATATTTATATATTATACATTATCTATCAGTATTGCTTGGATGAATATCTTTTGCCACATTTATAATACATTTCCACAATAAATACTTATATATTATGCATATAATAGTATTATTCTGTTGGGGGTCTTGAAATAATTCCACACAATTTACAATTCTTCATCCTCGAAATGCAATGCATTTCCATTGTATTTAATAACCATTATCCTTCAAATAAGTTCACTTATCCTGTTATGTGACTAATAGAAGATTCGTTCTTACCGTAGATCTTAAAACAATAAGTTAATAACAATAACTAATAATAAATTCGGCAATTATAACAATAGACTGTAATAAAAGTTATGTGACTAATAGAAGATTAAACCGTAGATTTATAACAATAAGATTAATAACAATAACTAATAATAAAATGGGGCAATTATAACAATAGACTGTAATAAAAGTTATGTGACTAATAGAAGATTCGTTCTTACCGTAGATCTTATTAGGCACAATAAGAGATTGATAACAATAACTAATAATAAAATGGGGCAATTATAACAATAGACTGTAATAAATGGATATAACTGACGAAGTTAAATTCAGTTTGCGCTATATTTTCAGGTAAACACATTGGCAGACTTCTTTCAAGATGATACAATCTTCATCGCCTATGGATCAGAGAAATATTCCAGAGACGATTTTGACCTCGATGAAGGCGGTAAAGTAGACATTTTCTCTTTCTCTTTCTACCGTCACTCTCGCTTTCTTTCTTTCGTTCCTTATCTATCTATCTATCTATCTATCTATCTATCTATCTATCTATCTATCTATCTATCCCAGTCTGTTCCATATCGATATATATATATATCTCAATGTTCATATCTATGTATCTACAAGGTGCGATAGGTAAATTGTTGCCATATTATATTTTTAATTTCGCTTATTTTTAATTTCGCCAATACAAACATTTCAGCGTCTGGGTGTCAATCTGATGACAATACAGAGGATTTCGAAAGAGTTGGATGAGTCTAATGGTGATTACGAAGGTGTTGAAGTGGTCACGAGCGATAATGACGTTATGCCTTCATTCATCTTCCCACAGAGAATCCGATTCAACACAGAGGCCTACATCAAGTATCTTGAAAAGATAGTGCTACCCTGGGTGAAGAGGGTGGCTGCTGGGATACCCCATGTCTGGCAACAGGACTCTGCACCATGCCACACAAGCATGAAGACCCAGTCATGACTGTCAGATAATTTCTGCGACCACATCACCCCTTACACCTAACTCCCCAGACTGCAACCCCTTTGAGTGTTATGTGTTGATCGGGAGACCAACAAAACACCTTGTAATACCAAAAGTGAAATGAAGGCAAGAATCATGGTAGCATTCACCAACTTGAACAAGGAGACCATCCAGAAGTGTTTCAGGAGATTCCGAAGTCGTCTGGAGGCAATGGTTGAAGCCAATGACGATTTTACTGAATCAATTTACTCTTCAATATTTCAAGATATGTTTGTGCCATTTTGGTAAATATAACTTTTAAAATGGGATGCCATTGTTATTTCCATTTTTGCGTAATTTAGACGACAATTTATCCATCGCACACTGTATCTATCTATCTATCTATCTGTTTGTCTGAAGTTTGCCTCTTTCTCTTTGTTTTCACTCCTTCTCGGTTTCACACCTTTTGTTTCCTTTTGTTTATTGTTTAACATTTGCCATGAATTCTTGGGAAAATAAAATAATCGACTTTCTTCACGGTTTTGAATTCAGAAATATCCTTCCCGAGAACATAGATAGATAGATAGATAGATAGATAGATAGATAGATAGATAGATAGATGTGTTGTGAACATACTGAGATAGATAGATAGATAGATAGATAGATAGATAGATAGATAGATAGATAGATAGATAGATGTGTTGTGAACATACTGAGATAGATAGATAGATAGATAGATAGATAGATAGATAGATAGATAGATAGATAGATAGATAGATACAAAAGAAAAGAAAGAAAGGTCTAAGTTATATAGACTGGTAGATATATAGAAAGAAAGAAAGAAAGAAAGAAAGAAAGAAAGAAAGAAAGTTAGATAGGTAGATTGAAAGAAAGAAAGAAAGAAAGAAAGAAAGAAAGAAAGAAAGAAAGAAAGAAAGAAAAAAAAAAAAAGTAAGAAGTATTGATTGATTTGTTTTTACGGCCTGTTTAAAGCCTGAAAATATCTTTAGATTGTAAGAATTTTTGGGAGATAAAAATGATTTATTGATACAAGACCTAATAATTAAACCAAAGCTGGTGGGGGGTGGGGCAAGAGATGTATTCATACCTATCCCAAGGCTATTTGTGCGTAAATAAATATAACAAACTCGACTGGAATTATAATTCTCCGATTTCCAATTCCGAGACTTTACCCACAATAGATAGATAGATAGATAGATAGATAGATAGATATTGACAAACAGATATATTATGAAATAGACAAAGTCCGACAATTATTTTAAGACATTTTTATGTTTATACTTAAATATCTATATCTATAAAAAGAATGTATAAACATAAAAATGTCTTAAAACAGATATATATATATATATATATATATATATATATATATATATATATATATATATATATATATATATATATATATATATATATTGAAGGCGATAGATATTGACAGAATGTGATAGATAGATAGATAGATAGATAGATAGATAGATAGATAGATACTGACAAACAGATATATATATATATTGAAGGCGATAAATAGATATTGACAGAATGTGATAGATAGATAGATAGATAGATAGATAGATAGATAGATATTGACAAACAGATATATATATTGAAGGCGATAGATAGATATTGACAGAATGTGATAGATAGATAGATAGATAGATAGATAGATAGATAGATAGATAGATATGAACGGACTGAGATAGATAGATAGATAGATAGATAGATAGATAGATAGATAGATGTTATCAGTGTAAAAAATAATACTGATTTCAATTTCTGTCCGTGGGCATATGCCCAGGTGTGATTCTATATTAAATGCTAATAAATTACTTTGTTTTTTTTTTTAACAGAAAAGAAATTAATCGGGCAGAAGACGTTTGATCCGATGGTTCTAAAAAAACTGAATATTAACGGTATGTAATTCATATTTCATATTTTATTGTATTTTGATGGCTGTCAGCTTGTCGAGTATGACCTTTGCACTTTTTGTCGAATATGACCTTTGCCCTTGTTGCCGAATTTAAACATCGCAAGACATTACTGTACGACTTGATTGTGACTTACGCTATCAAGCAATTGCCTGTGCGTGAGATATTATATTAAGCCAATCGCACACTCCCAGCAAGAATAGCTTGCACCCAAAAATAAGAACCATTCAACATCACTGGATGTTGTCAAACCGCAGGTTTCACATCAGTGTTTTCCTTCTCCTAGTTGGATATCTTAATGAAGTCTTAGAAGTCCAACCCTCCCAGTGAGTTTACCGCGCGCTAACCCAGGTATTTCTACATACCCGTATCTGTGCTTGACGGCCGTTGATCCTATGAAAGGATTCATCCACCGTTTCACAGGTATCGTTTTTAAGCCATCTGGGTGTCTACCCACCCACCCCAGGTAAAAAAAAATCAGATGAGGGAACCGGTTTAGTTGCCGATAACCCCACCAGTACTATTCTTCTAACCCTAACCTGACAATATGTTATTATACGTACATAATTCTGAGCCCGGCCATCCGCTACGGCGACTAGCCAATCCCTGTTGCAGACGTTGGCTCAGGCACATTTTTGTTTTTTCAACATCTGTGGTGGCTTCCTGTGGCTTATACTTCAAGTATGCTGTGCGGATATTAGAGAGAGCATATAATCTGACATGATCAACACTTTGAATAAGACCAGTACACTCAAAGCCTCGGTCACGATGTCTTGTGACTTCGTGCAAGCACAATAGTTCAGCGGCCTCCGAACACTTCAGTCTACCCAATTTCCCCCTCACAAGTCAACCCGTGCCGTGGTTTTCAGGCACATTCAACGCTGGGATCGCCCCCACTCCAAACCTATATCATGCAATCACCTTCTTGACAAAGTAACTATGGTGAGGATTCGAACCATTTGGCCACACGCCCAAAATACATATATACATACATACATACATACATACTAGAACTTCTCTGACTGATTTATTTTTTTACGGTTTATCAACCGTTTGCAGGTTATTTAAAGGCAGAAACACTTTTGGATTGTAAGAATTTGGGGGAGATGATAATTATTTACTGATACAGTTCGTACTATTTAACCCATAGCTAGGGGAGAAGAGGGGGATTTATACATTTTCCAAGGGTATTTGCGCGACAATCCCGATTTCCAATTGCCAGCCGTTGTTCATTACACCACCCCCACACCCAAGCTTACATCATGCGGTCATCTATTTAGGTATTAACCGGGATTGACGTTGCTTAATTTCGATGATCGTACGAGAACTGGTTTTTCAACGTCATATAGACGTAATATTGTTACTCCTTTTTTACTACTACTACTACTACTACTACTACTAATAATAATAATAATTTTTATATCTAATAGACATGACTATCCTGTCTGATAAAAACATCACAGCAAAAAAAATTAAAGTTTTTTTTTTTTTTTACTGTTGTGTTTACCCTGTACAAGGCCCGGGAGCCACTCGAGGTAGAGGGTTACAGAGTAAGAGCCTAGTTTATGCGGGTATATAGGGGACGATAACATTTAATCCTAGACCTGAACAGGCCAAGATTGTAGTGATCGATAAAACACCCTCTCTCTTCTAGAGTTTTGGAGGTGTATCTGTAGTGGACTGTGGGTTAAGTGTTGTTGAATTGGCAACACATGCTGCTTATTCCTGCTAGAAGAAGGTTCAACTATAAAATCATGGCGGACTCAAATTGAGTCCAACCGTAGATGTAAAGAAAACAAACAAGACCGATGTATATATAAACAAATATATGTATTAAACAACAAATTTACAAGTGACAAAGACATCAACATTTGTGTTAGTGTGTGAATGTAAAGAGTTTGTATTTTGGCGAATGTTCGTACGTACGTGTATGTGTGTCTCGTGGCGTTTTCCCACAAGTGGGTGAAAACGCGGATCTCTACGAGAGATCACATTGGTCAATAATAATAATAATAATAATAATAATAAAAAATAATAAAACACAACAATTACCTAAAGTGGATAACGTATCTATTAACATTTGATTGACGGTAAAAAGAATTGGATATCATATCCAACATTCACTGCTATATAGGAAGACTGACATTGCACAGTATTTCAACAGTCTTTTTCTTCGTTTCTAACGAATTTTTCCTGTTCCCTAGTATTTTGCTTAGCTTTTGGAAATCATTTTTCGTTATTCAAATGCTCCATCGTCTGTTAAAACACTTCCTAGATTTTCTCTATTTGCTTTTGACGTCTCCAATTTGTAGCCCACATCTTGGAATGCCCCTTTTGCTAACGACCAGTCATTCTGTCTTCTTACAATTGATGGTTAGTTTTTTCTTTCCGCTTTCCTTTACTAACTTAAGTTCCCGCTGTTTTCTTTCCACGTCTGCCACCAGCGCGGTGTCATCTGCATAACTTATGACGTTAGGATTATGCCCATGTCAGGTGTTCGAACTGGCTGTGAAGGTTAAATAAATCCGATGGGAAGATGCATCCTCTTTCCTTAACTCATAATTGATCTTCTTTATTAATTGTAGATTCCTCATCGACATACTGCAGATCAAAACACTCGTCTCCGAATTCATCCCGAACAGCATCTCCAAGACCACGGCGCAAACTCACATCAGAAAGCGTAAGTATTCGCTCTCTCTCTCTCTCTCTCTTTTTATATATATATATATATATATATATATATATATATATATATATATATATATTCAGTTGTATGGATATGAGTTTGTGATTCTTGGCTTGTACTGATAAAAACAATTATAGGGACACAACTCTCTAGCTTTCAATAGTTCATGTTCAAATTAAAAAAAATATTGTTCTCAAATTACAGTGTTTCAATATAAAATTGTCCGTGTTTTCAACTTTACTTCTAGAGGCCGTAACCCAATATATCATAGCATTTTGGAATCAGGCCGACTTTGTGTGCAAATTAAAAACATTCTGGGCCGGATCTGCACCCTCAATCTTGTAATTTAGGATTCCAAACTTTTCATTATTGCGATTATTTTCGGCGATTTTTTTACGCGATTTTTTGCGACTAATGTTTTGTACGATAACAAATTTTATAACGTGGAAATAAATTTGGGAATAATCGAAATTAATTGCGAAATCAAGCGAAAGTCATCGATGAAATAAAAATAACTGTGTGTACGAAAAGTAAGGATCAAATCGTCTTTATATTAAGTGGCGACAGAAGATTTATCGTTGAACATTCAAAGGTCAGCTTAAATCTTAATGCAGAGGTCAATTTTGAGTTCTTCTGTAGTTTCTTGTTTCTTATCGCATCTATCAGTCTCTGCCTATTGTGATGAAGACCCAATAAAGAGCCTTCCTAAAGAGCTAGTTTAAATGCCACACGATAGGGCGGCTTTTAAGCTAGCATATATATATATATATATGTATGTATGTATATATATATATTATATATATGCTAATATATATATATATAAGCTAATATATATATATATATATATATATATATATATATATATATAATGAAATGGACTTAGTCCTACAATTATACAATTTCTGTTTATACGTTATTTTTTATAGATACAAATATTTAAGCAAATGTACTTAATACTGTTTATTATAAACAGACCATTTACTTAAGTATTTGTATCTATAAAAATAACGTATGAACAGAACATATATATATATATATATATATATATATATATATATATATATAAAACCAGATAATTAAAAACCGCAAACTTGTTGACATTAATCAAAATAATAGTGTATCAATTTCACTTCCCAGTACATGACGGTTTCTTGTCATAAATCAATCACATATATCGGACATACAACCACCTCCTTAAGTAGACTCATCACATGCCATTAGATCAAAGTGGAATGAAAAAAAAAAACATCTCGCCACCCACGATTTACAAAATCCCTTAAGGAAGATTCTGGTCCTAAACAACAAAATTCTATATAAATGAAATTACCGAGGACATCTCGCTGTAAGAGAGGCCCTGTATATAAAATATATCGCTCCCTATCAGCAGTGGTAATGGGGGGGGCAATAGAAAGATGCCCACTTGAATTCCAGTCGCGCTCAACACACGGAGCTCGGAATAGAAGTTTCTACTAGTATTCAACACAACAGAAAAAAACTCATCCAGTCACCATGACGAGAAATTAACAACACCCGAAAACAAACCGCCTTGAAAATGGCTAAAGAATTGGCCCAAAGCACTTGGTACAATTTTTGCACGTCCTAAACGGAAAAATGTAATAATGCTGAAAAAACTAAATAAAATGTTAATTAAATTTTCTTTGTCTGTCATATTCAATGAAACATATTTAAAGTAAAGGTTACTGCTCAAACATATATATATATATATATATATATATATATATATATATATATATATATATCGACGCTCTCCCCCGATGTCGCCATGTTGTTTCCTTTCCTTCGAGCACGCCTCTTCTCTGTTTCTTCTTTCCTCCTCCTGCCCTCAGTGTAAATCGTATCTTCATCGTGAGCAATCGATCGTTTGTGGCCTCCTCCCCCTCTCTCTCTCTCTTTCTGTATATATATATATATATATATATATATATATATATATATATATATATATATATATATATATATGTGGGGTGAACATTTCAGATAGAGTATATCTCTCTGTAAAACGACAATATGAATAATAAAGACAAAGCGAAAACTCTGTGGGACTTTATCAAAGCAAATACAAGTGTTTTATTTTGTAACAAATATTTATATCAGTGCTTTTCAACCTTTTTTCTGGAGTGGAACCCCATGGAAACATTCCACTGGCTCGAGGAACCCCTGTGCAATAATTTGGTTGTCTTATGCAAAAAACAGCATTTAATTAATTATACAAAAAAATGCAATTTGTAATAAAATGAAAATATTCATGTTCAGAGTATTGTAAATGAAATGAAAACAAAAGTGTACATGTTTGAATAGATTACATTTATTCTTATGAAAAAAGTCAATGGGAAACTTGAGCCTGGTGTTTCTTGCACAACTCTTTAAGATTGGGTCGTGTTTTTGACAGACACACACGAAGTTCATCTTCCACAGACCGCAATTGAGCTCGTTTCTTGTGCTTGATGGTTGTCAGAGCTGAAAATTTAAATTCACACAAGTAGGAGGTTGAAAATTACACAAGAAGTCGTAGCGCTTTCTGGGCAATTGCAGGATATTCCTTTTCAACCAGCAACCAAAATGCATTCAGGTTAAGTTCAGAATGCTTCAGCTTTAATGTCCTGTCATTTAGAACACTGGCAAGTTCTTCTTCTTCTGTTAATGTGAACTGTTCTTCAGGCGGCTCAAATTCTACAAATGAGTTTCTAATCCAGTCATACTGCTCAACAGATATTGATGGAAAATATTTGTCAAGATTTGTTAACAAAGTGTCCAAATGGTTCAAAATCAGTAGCCTAATTTCTTGACAATTCCTTTTAAAAACACATGGAAACATTTCCAAATTTCCTGCAGCTATGCGTTTCTTCCATATTGTCAATTTCTTCTGAAAAGCATTTATTTTGTCAGTAGAAGACAAGATATTTTCGTTCCTGCCCTGCATGCTATTGTTCAAGAGGTTTAGTTCATGAAATATATCGGCAAGATATGCTAACTTCGAACACCAATGGCCATTACTTAAACATTCTACAAAGTCTTTCAGGTTTTCTTGCAAACAAAAGGTCAATAACTCTTCTCTTAATTCGTAAAAATGAGACAATACTTTCCCCCTTGACAACCATCGTATTTCTGTGTGCTGGATTAAGGTGGAATGTTCTGTTTCCATACCCACACAAAGTTTCTCAAACTGTCGACATTTAAGTGGCCTCATCTTGATGTAATTAACTATTTTAACTACCATATCCAATGCAGATTTTAGTTCAGATCCAAGAGTTTTAGCTACTAGTGCTTCTCTATGAATGAAACAATGAGTATGGATAATATTTGGATTTTGTTTTTGTGCGATTGAGAGAAAGCCTTTAAGACATCCTGTCATTGCAGGGGCACCATCTGTACAAATACCAGCACAGTTTTTCAAGTTTAATCCACAATACTCTAAATATGAATTCAAAACATCAAATACATCTTGTCCTTTCGTTGTCCCTGGCAATTCTTTGAGACACAGGAAGTCTTCTACAATAGCTTCATCATCAATAAATCGAACAAATACAAGGAGTTGTGCTTTACCACTAATGTCCGTACTCTCATCAACTTGAAGTGCAAAAAAGTTATGTTTCAGTATTTCTGATTTAAGATTGCATTCAATGTCTTCTGACATGTCTCGAATGCGCCTACATATTGTGTTGTCAGAAAGTGGAATTTCATTTACTTCTGATACAGCATCCTCTCCAAACATTATCCTCACTATTTCTTGGCATGCAGGTAAAATTACAGTTTCAGCGATGGTATGAGATTTCATTTTTCTTGCAACTATCTCCGCCACAGCATAACTTGCTTCTTGTGCTTTGTCACTCAACTTGAAGTTTTTGGCAAACATAGAAACCTGCCTTTTATTACATTTCATTTGTCGTTGAAAATATTGTTCATCTTTGCTCGACAACTCTGGATGTTTAGTTACTAAATGTCGTTTCAGTTTGGCTGGTGCCATAGCACTGTTAGCCAGCTTCTCCCCACAAATAATACACAAAAGAAGGGCACTCTGGGTTTCCAGTCCAAGTAAATCCCAGAGCTATGTAGTTTTCACAATATTGACGAACTTTTAGTTGTAGGTTAATTCCACCATTTCTTGATTTCGATGAGGCAGCATTGCTGGTAGTAGTTTCGGCTTCAAAAGAGTGCCTCAGATCCTGTGTCTCTTCATCCGCATCTGTCTTGCGTTTTTCACAAATCTATCCATGGTTATAAAATCTGTAAAAGAGTTTCGATGATTTGAGTTTGAATATTTATTTACAAAATGTCAATAATAAAAAAAATAATAAAATTATGTTAGTTACATGCATATTCAAGCAATTGTGTTCTAACTTACATTTATTGACTGTTTTGCTCTATGTCTAGTAGATCTAGTTAGGTCTAGAATAGTCTAGATCTAGATTTTTGCTTTGGAAATTGAAAAAAATAACAACAGTTAATCGGCCGTCTGACAGTTTGTGGGTTAATAAAATAGATTTTCGAATTTGAATTTAACATGTTGTTTATTTGTTCGTGTTCTAATTTAGAAATTGCGGAACACCTGGACTGTACTGGCGGAACCCTAAGGTTCCGCGGAACCCTGGTTGAAAACCACTGATTTATATAGAAGAGCATAAATGTTATTGGTTTTTCAAGATTCTTGAGTTGTGAATACTCATAAATATTCATAAGGTTAGCTGAAAACATCAGGGAGGATGTGAAGTGAAACAATTCAATGTTTAATAAACGAAAGTGACTAAGTAATGTTTTTGAAAATTTATTTTCTTATTAGAAATTTTGTGCAAATTGGTATTTGAATTACCGTATGTTATTGCGCATCATGTGACTTTTGAAAACCGAATTTTGAAGCTAGCTGAGGTCGCATCATACACGAGATATAATATTAACGTATGTACTGCTGACCCTGGCTACGTCGTTGACCAAACTATTTACTGCAGTCAAAAAGTACAGCTGTATTTAAAATAAACATGACTTTGATAAAACTGATGTTTTACTTAACTGTATCCAATAATATTGCATGTAATATTCACTTATTAGTATCGTATTATAAAATACAAAGATGGCGAATATGCAATTTTTTCATTGTTTACGTTTATAAGATGTTTAGCTGTTTCTCGTTCGGTTGTTTATGGCTGTACGCGTTTACACAACGATTATAGTGTTACTAACGATACTTTTATCATTCTCTTTTACTTTTTTTAACTTATTTAACTAGAAGATGGGATAAAGAGATAGAGGAAAAGAGGTTAGCCTATTGTAATTTGGTCTCTCAAAAAAGGAACTCGCATGATACACGAGATATATGATAAAATCGTTTTTTACAGGTGAAAATTTGTCAGTGCCACGATACACGAGATCGTGCGTTACACGAGTATATACTTTAGTTTAATTTGGGATTAATTTATGTGTTATCTATTTTGAATAACATAAATGCATGAATTCAACCGTTTTTCCCTACATTTTTTAACGTTTTTGTAGTCATGTACCTTGGCTTGGGAAAGTAGTAGTTCTTTCAGGAATGGGGATATTGCAAAAAAATCAGAGTCGCAGATTTATATTTTGAAAAACCAATAACATTTTTGCTCCTGTATATAAATACATGTTACGAAACAAAATACTTGTATTTGCCTTGATAAAATCCCACAGAGGACAAAAGGCGTCGGCTAAGATAAGTTTTCCTTTTGTCATTCTTATTCATATATATATATATATATATATATATATCTTTCTTTCTGTGTTTGGCTGTACCCTTCCTGTGCACATCTTCTTGCTCTTCCTTGAACTCCTTGTGTCACACAAAAACATTCGATTTCTTCATAGCATGGTTGTCAACAGACTTTTTTTTTTAATGGGACTAACGTTTCCCTCGCGGTTTTACCAATCTTTACACAAAACATGATATTCATCGGCTACTACAGATGTCTTTCATGCATATTCTACTAATAACATAACATGAACACTTTCAATTTCCTCTATTGCTCAGTAACAAAATAACTCACCTGGTTTCCGTATTAAGATTGCGGAAGTTGGAACATGTCTGGACGTGCTTGGGTACACATATTGCAATCACTCCGTGAATTAAAATGTATATATTGTGCGTATTTGGGCAGCAGTTTTCATTTATGCTGAAAACTGATGAAAGTTCTTTTCTTAAGATTTTTTATTCAAACTTCGCCGGTTCGGAGCATTTTTAATTGTTTCCTGGAAGAATTTGAATAAAAAGGGCTCCATGTTCAGGCTGTTCCATCGAAAAAACAGGAAATTTTAGATGTATTATATAATGAAAAAAAATTAAGTAACATATGAACAAAATTACCTAGATATTTTATTATATGAATGAACTAAAAACAAATAACATATACATTTTTTAAACATTTGTTGTTCCAGGAATCAGCAGTTATCAAATTTTCAACGGAAGGTGATTGTTCTCTTTAAGAAAGAACAACCAAGAAATTTTGCCAGAGTTCTTTAGTTTGAACACTACATCTAACATTTGGGGTTTTGTTCTGTTCTACTAAATTTATCTGGGGCAGCAGATCATTTACTTCTAACTTTGCTTTTGTTTCAAATAACTATAACGAAAATTCCAACAATTAAATAAATTGTACCAAATTTCCTGTTTATTTTTTTTATTTTATTTATTTATTTATTTATTTTCTGTTAGCGTCACCCTGTATTTCTGGGCGCTTTCGGAATTCGTAAGACATTATTAAAGGATATTTTTATTTTGTCTTGATAATTCCGTGTTTATCTGTATGCATGGTATTCAGACATGACACCCAGCGCCACATGTTAATTTTACTTGTGTTCGCATTTTACTTTTTTGTTGTTGTTGTTGTCGATAAATGAAATGATGGCGGTATTTTATATTCTTTTGTTATTTTCTTTCTTTTTTTTTTAGGATAAATCACCTGTAAACGGAGCTAGTGAAGGTATGTGAAGTGAATTATTTAAGACGTTTTTGGTAAGTGAAATGTATTTTGCATAAGTTACTGGACTTAGAATTCGTCATTTTATCAGAATCTTCTGAAAATATACAAAGCATATGCACACATATATACGGACATTAATGTGTATATGGATTTTAATATAGGTAAAAAGAAATGAAAAAGCAGGACTTCATTTCTGGGATCATATAATGATTGTTGAATTTCCGGATTATACCATTTCCGGATTATTCTGACCGCTGTTTTCCATTTCGTTTATTTTGCTGTTGTATTTATCCGGTTGTCCAAAATAAGAATGGTTAAGAAGAAAGAGGAACGAAAACGTTATTTTCAAAAAGGCACTTCTGTCGGCCAATTTCATTACTTTAATTCATATTTTAAGGTATACATATTTTGCTTTCTCTGTCTGTCTGTCTGTCTGTCTTTCTTTCTCTCTCTCTCTCTCTCTCTCTCTCTCTCTCTCTCTCTCTCACACACACACACACACACACCTTCCCATGTTTAACAGACGTTTCGAAAGTATAGTGAGAAAAGAGGTGATAACAAATAAGTTATATATATATATATATATATATATATATATATATATATATATATATATATAAAGACATTTTTATGTTTATACATTCTTTTTATAGATACAAATATTTAAGTAAATGCTCTGTTTTATAATAAACAGTATTTATAACATTTGCAGGCCTGGATGTCCGATAAATTTTCATAGAAAATATTCGTCCTCCGACAAGAATCGAATCTGTATCCTATACGGAACTGTCATTTAGCCTGACGTGCCTTAACCGATTGAGCCACAGAGGATCGTTCCGTTAGCAAAGTCGATTTTACTGCTTTTAAACTATAATCTTCTATGAATCTCACGTACGTCCATTTCATAATATATATATATATATATATATATATATATATATATATATATATTATAAATTAACAGATTTAAAAATATGGTTCCTGAGAGTCAGTAGTTTACCATCGCCCGAGGAGACATTTGTAGTGTTGAAACATAATTGTAAATGTGTAGCGATTTTTAACATATTTTTCGTTTAATACCCTAAAAAAATTATATATATATATATATATATGCCAAAAGCTTAGGTTAGATTATCCAACTGATGCCAATTCAGCCGGGTTTCGATCCTAGCTAGAGGCAACCGGACCTCTAGCCACACTGATGAGCTGCGATACAACGAAACAGTCTGTCTGTGGATGGATCTATCTATCTATCTATCTATCTATCTATCTATCTATCTATATATATATATATATATATATATATATATATATATATATATATTTCTAAAAGAGTAATGGATATTAATTTATTAATTCAAGAGATTTTATTAGTTAAGTGTTATTTTCCGTGGTTGCCCTTACTCAAATAAGGATAGCGACTAAAAATTGCGTTTCAGTAATAAAATCTGGCGAATTATTAAATAAACATCCGTCACTTCTTTCGAAATTGTTTTGTTTACGTTAGGACATGAAACTGAGTATATATGAATGTTTCAAGAATCTGAGAAAAAGCCATTATAAAGAAACTCAATTCAATTTTGCTTGACTTACTTCCTGGTCGAGACGGTCTAAATCACGTCGTATTTAACGATGGTTTCTCCTGTCGAGGTGTGACTCAGGTTCGAATCCTGTCGGAGAGTGCACATTTTTCTTTAATAAGAATTCTCTAATATTCAGGCCGTTAGATGAAAATGAATAAATGTACTGTTTAATAAATAAACAGCGTGTCTAGTCAAATATATATAACCACTAAAGTTATATATATATATATATATATATATATATATATATATATATATATATATATATATATATATATTGAGCAGCAGATCATTATTTAAGCATATATTATTAAATATAACAGACAACGAATGTCTATTGTGTTTGATTATGAGCCGTTCTAAGTTTCGCATGATGGCTTCAGTTTCGGGAGAAAATGAAGACAAAAACTGTCCAACTTTTGGCTATTTTTTTTTATTATGCTGTTCCTCGATCTAAACTTTCGACTCACACGATCCATCATCAGAGTGGTTGTATGGACATTACAACAGAGATATTCAACATCAAAGATGACATCCTGTCATGTTTATACAGAAGTTTTCTATGCGACGATAACTCTGATATATATATATACTTTATTTTAGGATATTGTATCAAAAACATGGCAAAAAATGCTACCCAATTCCAGTTGTGTTTCAATGCATATCAATGCACCTCATTGCCTGATAAGATGCATTGATATGCATTGAAACACGAATGCAATTGTGTAGCGTTTTTGTTTTTGTTTTTTTTTACTTTTTTTTTGTTGACAGGTTTTTGTTGTTGTAACATCCTGAAGTAAAGAATATTGCTTTGTATTGAGCGCTCTTTTAAATGAAATGTCACGAACGTTGGAATTGTACTCTATTCGTTCTCAACTTGCCTGGATATATATATATATATATATATATATATAGGCAACCGGATGTCTAGCCGCACTGATGAGCTGTAAACAGTCTGTGGATGACATTATATATATATATATATATTAATTCAAAAAACAGGTAGCCAATGACTGGTGCCTTGTTTCATGTGTTTGCACACAATCATCATGTAGCCAGTGCCTGTAGTAGTAGGATGAGTACCCTCTATACCACGAGGCAAGTTTAATTTGACAGGCACACCCAACTCGTACGATGGAGAGGGTGAATCATCTAGACCTAAAATGGCCTTTAAAAAAAGATCTAAAATGGCTGTAAAAGGCTTGCCAGTATATCAAATAAATATGCTCAATAACAAGGGAAACTAGCGTTATGGTACAGGAGCTGAAGCCTTAAGGCAAAAAAGTGGTCCACTCGGCCGGACAACGAAATTCATGTTAAAGCATATATAAAATATATAAAGAATGAGAAGCTGTGAAAAGACACCGCCCAAAAATAGCATAAAATTGCTTAATGCCATAAGAAATGACAGAGCTTCAATATTAATTCAAAAATCAGGTAGGGACTTAAGCTCTGCCATTTCTTATGGCATTAAGCACTTTTATACCGGCAGTCTCTTTTCAGGGCTTCTTATTCTTTCCTGGATAAACAGCGTGAGTGTTTGCTGGGGCTCGCTGTTATTTGTCTCTAGCTCCTTGTGTTCAATTTTTTTCCCTTTTTCTTCTCATTACACATTTTCTGTTGTTTTTAATTTAAGTTAAATCTCCCATCCCATCTTCCATATGCATAAAGAAAAATTAACATATTCAGTTAAAAATAAAAATTATTATAAAAAAAAAATCATCTTTGATAATGGCTAACAGAATAGCCGAAAGTGGTCAGATATATAGATCATTTGGACAATTTTTACACACTTTATGTCCAGAAAAGAAATAATTTATACGAACAAGAAAAATGACGGTGTTTTCCTTGATGAATTTCACCTTAACATTAAGAAAATAATTAGAGAACTAGAGAAAGGATTATTATAAAAGTAAATAGACATAGTATTTTTATATTATTCAATGAAACAGGCTTGAACAGACACATAGATAGATAGATAGATAGATAGATAGGAATTCGACAAAATGATAGGACAAAGAACAAGTAGGAAACAGATCTCAATCTAATAAGTTTCGAAGACCAAGAGAGAAATGATAAAAATGATAAAAAGCAAAGAGATGTAGATTAACGGTATGTTATGTTTGGTTATTTCTTATTGGTTAAATATGTGTAATGAAGTAACATTAAATATGTGTTGCCAACATTATCGACGCTAAAGTCTGTAAAAGTTAGTAAAATGTAGTAGGATGCTTTGACTGAATACATGTCACATGTAATGAAGTAACGGATAATATTCAAATAAGTGTAAGAAAACATTCTGGAAGCTAAAGTGTGTAACGGTTAGTGAGACACTGCAGGATGTTTTGAAAAGGTTTTTAAGTATATGTCGTGCATATTATATATATAATTTTTATGTATTCGAAATTTTTATGTATATATATATATATATATGCGTGAAAATGTATGTATGTGTGTGAGAGAGAGAGAGAGAGAAAGAGAGAGAGAGTTTCTATTTTCCATGTGTATCTATTAATGTATTTTTCTTTCTTCCAACTTCGTCGCAGAATGTGCCGCCAACTATCCCTACGCGCTGATTAGTAAGTACGGAGTACGCCGTCTGATTGGGGAAGGAAATTTCGCCGTTGTCAAGGAATGCTGGGCCAGGTAACGACAACATCCAGCCTGTTTTGTAGGGGGTCAGAATTGTAATCCCTTTACGAGTCTATTTCTGACAACCGTTAACGGAATGAATCATAGCTAATTATTTCGGCTGTTGCATCCACCGACCTTCATCAGTTGCTTGTCGATCAAATAATAAAGTAACAATAGAATAGTAATATACAATCAAGTAACGAGTAATGAAATAATATAATAATGTAGCCATATATAATAAACATAAAATAATAAATAATAAAATAACAATATATAATAAAATAACATAGTAAAGTAACAATATGTGATTTAAGTAGCAAAAAGTAACAATCGGTTTTCAAATTATAAAATATAAAAATAAAGTGACAAATAATAACATAATAATATATAATTATTATATATTATTATATTAACATATTATTATTATTATTATTATAACATAATAATATATAATAAAATAAATAAGCACGGTCGAGTAATGGATAGCGGTTCGGATTGAGGAATCGGAGAGCCGAGTTCGAACTCCAGTCGAATTCACTTACGTGCTAAAACCCTTGGGAAAAGGTATGAATTCTCTTCTTCTTCACCCCCCACCCAAGCTATGGATAAACAGCAGGGCAGACCTGGTTCTGGTCTAGTGCAGAAAGAAATGGCTAATTTCCAGTCAGTCATGTATCGAAAGATACATGATTGTCTAAGCGTGTATCACGCATGGCACATCACTGACTGACTGATATAAAAATGTAACAATATGCAAAAAAAAAAAAAAAATAACATAAAGTAACACTGAAATAACAATATATAATAAAGCTTCAAATTTTGATGTATGAAATTATAAGGTAACAAATAATAAAAATATTGAGTAATAAAAGAAATAATAATGTAACAACATATAATAAAGTAACAAATTATAAGGTAACAATATTTAAATAAAATAACAAAATAAAGTAACAATTTATAATAAATTTGCGAAATATAAAGTATAGCAGTAATGTCAGTCAGTTATGTGCCATACGTGATAAACGCTTAGGCGATCATGCATCTTTCGATACATGACTGACGAGGCAGATTTTTTTTTCCGCGGTAGGTTGCCATTTCTTTCTGCAGTAGACCGGTTGCCATCCAAGGTCTGTCCTGCTATTTACCCATAGCTGGGGGAAGAAGAGGGTATTAGCACGTAAGTGAATGCAATGGATTCGACTGGAATTCGAACTCGGCTCTCCGATTCCTCAATCCGAGTGGCTATCCATTACTCCACCGTAAAATGACAAAGTCGAGGAACAAATAATAAAGTAACAATATGTAAAAAATTAACATAAAATGAAATAGCAAAGGAGCAATATATAATAACGTAGCCAATGAACTCACAATATTGAAAATCTTCAATGTGCCGTGTCCCTTCAGGACGTTGGCGATCATGTCTCTCCACAACGTCCCGTCCTTTATAGCTCTTAATAAATTTTCTCTTTTCGTTATTTTTCTTAAGCCTTGCTCCAGCATCCATTTACTCAAGCTCTCTAGGTAGTTTATGCGTTGTTTTCCTCTGTCCCTCTTGCCTTTATTATGCCCTGTGAGTGTCAAATTTACAAGCCTTCTTTCCTCATTATATGTCCGAGGAATTTCAGCTGGCTCTTCCAGACGTGTCCTTTTTGTTGCCATTGTCTCTAGAACCTCGTCGTTGCTCAAAAATTCGGTTTATGGTATCTTCAGCATCATTCTGCAGAACATCATTTCTGCCGCTTCAAGTCTCTTCTTCATCTATGAGGAGATTGTCCATCATTCACGGCCATATAGGGGGACTGATATTATGTAACAGTTCAGCACTCTTTTCTTTGTTTCTGTTGCTTCAAGTCTCTTCTTCATCTATGAGGAGATTGTCCAGCATTCACTGCCATATAGGAGAACTGCTATTATGTAACATTTCAGCACTCTTTTCTTTGTTTCTGTTGCTTCAAGTCTCTTCATCCGTGAGGAGATTGTCCAGCATTCACTGCAATATAGCATGACTGATATTGCATAACAGTTCAGTACTCTTTTCTTTGTTTGAATTCAGATTTGTTGTTCACCTATACTTGTTGCCATCTACAGCTAGATAGTCCCGCCTGTGCTGCTATTTAACCCATAGCTGGAGGAGAAGAGATGGATTCATACCTTTATGGGGTGGCATTTGTGCGAAAGTGAATGCTACGAAATCGGCTGCAATTTAAACATCGCTTACCGATTTTTCGATCCGAATCGCTACTATTACACGAAGATCTATATTTTTACATTATGTCACAAATACCACTGTGCAAATATAAACTTAATATATTGTGAAGTTATAAATATGTCCTCCTTCAAGAGGAATATTTCATGTTCTTTTATTGTCCGACAAGTAACATTTTTGGTGAGATTACTGGGGTTTTATAGATTATTTTTTAAAGATAGGTTAAATCAGGTGTTCCCAAACTTTTTTCCGCCATTGCCCACTTTCACTTTTGCGTCATCACCGTCCTGTATAGTAAATATTCAAAAGCATAACAAAATTGTTTGGTAACAGTTTGTTACTGGTTCATAAACTAAATTTATGATGTAGTAAAAATGCCAAAGGGAGATAACGAATAACGCTGCTGCTGCAACTAACATATTAAAGAACGAACGAAATCAAAACATGACCAAACTAATAATTTATTTTTATGATCAAGGTTACTTTTATGGTTAGGGTTAACCTTGAAAGTGTTGACAAGAAATAATTAAACGATTTTTGTTTTTAATTATAAAATTAAAATAATATACTCTACTGGCAACTAATAAATTTCAGTGTATATTTTTTTGTTGTTCTTGGTATTGTCTTATCTGATTTATATCCAAAAAATGTTATTTCGTTTGGCTAACTATTGTAACCTAGGAAAGGTTACTGAATAGAATAATCAACCGAGGGTTGGTAATGAACGATAATACTTAGGACAAGAACAACATATATAAGATTCGCTAGTGACGCGTAGAAGAAGTAGTCGACTGCTAGAAGTGAGTCAAGTGAATTCCACAATGAATCTCCAACTGCAGGATATCTACCAACCGCCCCACGCGGTCAGATGTGGCAAAGGCCGAATTTAATGTGGGGTATCAGAGCCCGTAGACTCGGCCAAAAATTCCCCGTAGACCCCGAATAAAACGGCGTCGGGTAGCTGTTTCCCGTGAAGAGACTCTGCCCTTCGACATAGCCTCGTCTGGGGATCCTCTCTGCCCAGAGACAGAGAGTTGGACTAGCACAGCTGGAGACAATTCTCCGACTGCAGACCAACATACAGTATTTACTACTGTATTTATATGAATGGGGACATTTGAATGATCACGCACCTTATCAAAACTATAGAAAATACCAAAATATTCGTTGTTTGCGGGTATCTTATCTTGGAATGTGGCCCACTTATTCCCAATTGGCCTCCTGTTTTTTATACAGGTTCTTTGCATATCTGAGTTTTTTCGGGTAGCATATGTTAAAATACCGTTTTAATATTCAAAATCCTATATTGCCCACCGAAATTTCTAATCACGCACCATTTTCTGTTCAGTTGCTCATCGGCTGCCCAACAATTGAAATCGCCCACCGGTGAGCGATATAAGCCAGATAGGGAAAACTCTTGTTTAGATCGACCATTCTGACTTCAGTAATTGATACTAATAGAATAGTAAAATAGTCTCTCTTAAGACTTGCGCTTACTCTAACAACGTTAGAAACGAAGAAAAAAGTCTGCTGGATTGGGATATGTCATCTTATCCTCCGAAATGGCAGAGAAGGCTGAACAATTTCGTCACAAATGAAGAAAAGAATTAAGATGACCGAAACAAATGAGAAGGAATAGCAAGCACTGTTAATCACAACCAGAAAAAGACAGCTGAAAGATACGGGCCACATAATGAGAAAAGAGAGTGTAGTGAATCTAACACTCCCAGGACACATCGAAGGCAGGAGACGCTGAGGAAAGCAGCTGTTGATCTATTTGATAAGTCTGTGCAGACAGAGAGTCAAAGCCTACAAAGGGGGGAAAGGGATCATAAAGGAGAAAGCGTTTCAGAGACAAACAAAAAACCGGAAGTTGTGGAGAGCCATGATCCCCACTTCCTGAAAGGACAAATCACATGGAAATATTTTTAAATATATATTTTTTTAATTCTTAAAGGACAATTTTAATACTTATTTACTTTAGGATGAAAAGTTTAAATAACTAAATTTTAGATTGAAATTTTTAAATAATTAAATTGACGTTTTGATAATATTAAAAAAATTGCCTAAGATTTTAGAAATTTAAATATTTTTAATTTAAAAAATAATGAAAGGTTATAATTTTTGAATTCTATGCAAACTTATGAGAGGTACTCAATTTTTATTTTTATTTTTTTATAACTGATTCTTTCAGGAATATCTTAGGAGCTATAAATATATTAGTTTCCTGATGTAGAAACAACGCTTCGACCTTTGCAGCCTGCTTGCTTCAGCTTTTAGCGACAATTTCACACCTAACACCAATATACACCCTTACCACCATGGAAAATTAATGTGATGCGATCTTTGTCAATTGTTTCATCGAAGCGAGTTTTCTGTGGGGCATTTTGTTAACGATCGAATTGTATAAATGCACTTAAATTTCTTCCTTGGCTTACACATTTCTGCACACCCCAGCGCGCGACGACACACACACGCACGCACCCACCCACACACACACACACACACACACACACACACGCATGCATTTTTTATTACAGTAATAAATAGGAGTAGACAGGTTTGTCTATCGTCCGGTTCACACTCCTTCTCGGTCTTTTGACCAGGAGTAGAAGTTTATCCATTGTTTCCGGTTTAGGATTGGGTTTCCGGTTCCTGCCAAAGTCTTCTCATTCTCTTTCACTCCCAGTAAGCCCCTTGCGTTTTACTAGCATTATCGCCTTGCTTAGGGTGAATTGATTACATATATATATATATATATATATATATATATATATATATATATATATATGATGGACTCTCCCATCGAGTATCGATGTATGAGGTTCTGACGACCACGAACTAATTATCTGCATGCCAATGACGGGCATGACTTTTGAGAACGACTCAAGAATTGCACAAAAGACCACAAACACTGCAGGAGAATGTATTGTATCCAAGGAACACTGTTAACACTGTTAGATGTTACTTCTCATTTTGCGACTAGAGCTTTTTCTTTCTGGTACTGAACCTGGAGAGTTCGTAGAAGATGAAGTTGAGGTTGTTTCAGAAAACAAAACAATTAGATGTAGTTGTCAGAAAACAAACACAAGATTTGTTTCAAGTGGTGAAGGCTTGTGTTGGACCATCCGCACTTTTTGGATCTGCCGATAAAAAAAGTAACGGCGCAAAAGACTTGCCACGGAAACACCGAAAGACAGTCCTCATGTGTTATTGTCGCGGAGTTTAACCTCTCTGGATAACAGTCAATACTAGCTAGTACACACCTCTTGACAGACACATGCAATATAATGACCGGGTTAAGCTTTCACGAGTTTTCCATCCCATCTGAAGTCATTTTATCGTAAAACCAACACTAAAAGGAATGCTAATCAAAGTTCAGAGAGGCTCCTTTCACCCTCATCATTAAAATTACCTTGATAAAGCCGGATTGACGAAACGCGCCTTCAATGACTAAGAAATATATTTTCCAATTGTCTTCTTTTTATCCAAATTGCCTTCAGAATTATTCTGAGAAATTTAACCATATATATATATATATATATATATATATATATATATATATGAATAAAGGCAAAAAGGAAATTTATCTTAGTCGACGCGTTTCGCCCTCTGACGGACTTTAAAGTTAAATGTGAGGACTTTATTTTGCAACAAACATTTATAAGCAAAATTAAAAAAATGTTAGTTTTTCAAAATGTTTAAATTTAAGAGACGCTCATTAATATTCATAATGCTAACTGACGTCAAAACTGGGTAAATTATGGAAGATGCTAAGTGACGTAATTTAATATCTGATAAACGAAAGTAAGTAAATAATTTTGTTGAGTTTCTTTATGCAAAACTAAATAAATTAATTAAATTAAATTAATCTTCGTTGGCTATAACGTGCAGGTTCATGATTTTGCACGAAAACCTGCTGCCGTTATCCATTCCTAATCACCATTTGGCTTTGCAAGATTTGGTTGGAGCTGAAACAAAATCAGTGTAGAAGAAAGTACCGATGGCGTGAATTTGTTTAAGGTGGACCTCGACTTGCCCGGAAGTGACCCACACACTTGATTTCATGACCTTCCTCTGCGGCATTTATGGGATGAAACTTGCAGTATTCAGTTATGAAACTGTAACGAACTGCCGCTAACTCAGTTATAATTTTGAGTGGCGACTTCTGTAGAATGTCCGTCATTCTTAGCCCTCTTCATCCGTCAGTTCAACGTTTGGAATCTGTTGTAATCTCGTCATCCGCTTGTTCCATTGTTGGGGTCTTTGGAGTTGGTCACGCTTAGTCTTCGACCTTCTTCGCCAAGGGTGGCCCTACTAGGAGTTTAGAACACATCTGATGGCCACTCCTTGTCGTGCTGGAAAGGCTTGTGTGGTTCAATAAAATAAATACTGAAATATTAATTGCATATAAGAAAAATTGATTGACATCAACATAACTTTATTAAATAGAATGATATTTTCTGCCTGTTTATAAAGCAAAATAAAAATCTTCGGATAAAAATCTCAAAATCCTATATCGCCCACCAAAATTTCCAGTGGCCCACCACTTTCTATTCATTTACTCATTGCCCACCCAACAGTTAAAATCGCCCACCCAACAGTTAAAATCGACCACCCAAGTTAAAATCGACCACTCAACAGTTAAAATCGCCCACCCAACAGACAAATAGTCCACTAAGCAGTTAAAATCGACCACCCAACAGTCAAAATCGCCCACCCAAAAGTTAAAATCGCCCACCCAAGTTAAAATCGCCCACCCAACAGTTAAAATCGCCCACCCATCAGTTAAAATCGACCACCCAACAGTTAAAATCGACCACCGGTGGGCGATATCGCCACAAGTTGAGAAGACCGGGTTTATATGCTCATTCACTTCTCTATCATCCACCGTAGGATACCAATAGCGAGACCTTTTACATTTTTTTTTTTTTTTTTTGGCGATGAAACGAAGTGCCAGGGGAATTGGATTCATGACTATTACGCGGGTTGATAAGTGGACATAATCTGCCTCGGCCCAAATAAAAGGAACCCGGCTTAAAAGATTCTGTTTTCTGCGTTAGTAATCGTTACGCCTGCGTGCGCCAATCTACGCCCTCACTACAATTTTTTTCCCTAATATCAACAACAAAGAACAAACAACTGAAATAAAGGGCATGGATTGTTGACCTCCGGCCTAGTTTCAAATGCCGACCGCCTTTTCAGGCTCGCCTTCTGTCCTTCTGTAGTAGTAGCGTTTTTTGACAGACCTTAAGTAAACTCCAGCGATGCGCGAAACAGAAAGTCGTAGATGCGCGTGCGCAAGCACCACTATTAATTTCAGCCATTTCGTTTGAAATCGCTTTTCACCTTCGCTTTTCAATTTTTATTTGTTTTGTTTTTTTTTTTTTCGTTGTTGTTTCCTTCCTTCCTTCCTTTTTTTTTTTTTTTTTTTTTTTCGCTTTCATCCGCCTACGTTTTGCTGACCTTTGTTTTGCTTTTCACCATTTTCAGGTCGACAAACACGCGATACGCTTTGAAAATTATCGACAAAACGAAATGTTTAGGAAATGTAAGTACGTCCTCTTGCAGAAGGAAAGCCCATCAACTGCCTGGAAGGGACTTGTTTGCGCCTCTTCTTTTTTATTCGTCTTTATTTAAACGTCATATAAACAGAGGCCCATGAAATAAAGACACCCAAAGAAGGTTTCATATATAAAACTATTAAAATACATTTAATTAACAGAAAACATTTAACTGACATTTCTATTGCATATAGTTCATATTATCTGCTGTATGGAGATGGTAAATGTTTTTCTTCCGTAATCTATTGCCAGTAAAAAAAAATTTCTCACTAGGTACAGATCCGAATTGCAAACATCGACACTGATCTGGTTAGGAAGAAATTTGAAAAAAAAAACCTTGTTCTATTTCTGGGGTTGTCCACGGATAACTGAAAAAGAGAACATGACAATAAAAGGAAGCCATTGTATTTTGGTGAAAAGTTAGAGACAGAATTCTTTAAGAACTTGTCATTTTTTTCTTTTTCTTTCTTTTTTTCTTTCTTTCTTTCTTCCTTCCTTTTTTTCTTTCTTTCTTTCTTTAAGAACTCGTAATGTTTCTCTTTTCCTTTCTTTCTTTCTTTTTTTAAGAAATCGTCATTTTTCTTTTTTTCTTTCTTTAAGAAATCGTCATTTTTCTCATTTTCTGTCCTTCTTTAGCTTTAAGAAAACATCATTTTTCTCTTTTTCTTTCTTTCTTTCTTTAAGAACTCATCATATTTCCCTTTTTCTTTCTTTTTTCTTTTTTAATAACTCATCATTTTTCTTTTTTTCCTTTATTTCTTTCTTTTCTTTGATACTTCGTCATATTCTTTTCTTTATTTCTTTCTTTCTTTCTTTCTTTCTTTCTTTAGTAACTCATCTTTTCTTTTTTCCTTTTTTCTTTTTTCTTTCTTTAAGAACTTCGTCATTTTTGAGTACTCGTCATTTTTCTTTCTCTTTCTTTCTTTCTTTCTTTAATAACTCATCATTTTTCTCTTTTTCCTTTATTTCTTAATACTTCACATATTCTTTCTTTATTTACTTCTTTCTTTCTTTCTTTGAGTATTCGTCTTTTTTCTCTTTTTCTTTCTTTCTTTAAGAACTCGTCATTTTCTTTTTTTCTTTCTTTCTTTCTTTCTTCTTTTCCTTTAAGTACTCGACATTTTTCTCTTTCTTTCTTTCTTTCTTTCTTTAATAACTCATTATTTTTCTCTTTTTCCTTTATTTCTTAATACTTCAGTTATTCTTTCTTTTCATTTCTTCTTTTTTATTTATTTTCTTTAATAACTCTTCAGTTATTCTTTCTTTCTTTACTTCTTCATTTATTTATTTCTTTAAATAAATCCTTCTTTTTCTTTAATAACTTGTCATTTTTTCTTTCTTTCTTTAATAGCTCGTCATTTTTCTCTTTTTCTTCCTTTCCTTCCTTCTTTTTCTTTAATAACTTGTCATTTTCTTCCTTTCTTTCTTTAATAACTCCACATTTTTTTCTTTCTATCTCTCTTTCTTTCATAGTTATCATTTTTCTTTCTTTCTTTAATAACTCATTTTTCCCTTTTTCCTTTATTTCTTAATACTTCACATTTTTTTCATATTTTTTCTCTCTTTAATAATTTATGATTTTTCTCTTTCTTCATTTAATAACCCGTCATTTTCCTCTTTCTTGCTTATTACTTCACAGTTTCTTTCTTTCTTTTTCTTTCTTTCTTTCTTTCTTAATATCTCGGGGCTTCTTTCTTACTGCATACTTTGCCTATTCTTATGTTTTTTTTTAACAACTCATCCAACGTTCTTTCTTTTCTTTTTTACTTATTACCTAATATTTTCCTTCTCTCTTTGTTTGTTTGTTTCTTACTTTCTTCCCTTTTGTCCTTCTTTCTACCCCCCCACCTCCATCCTACTTCTTTCATTCATCCTTGTTTTTTTCTTCCTTCCTTCCTTCCTTCCTTCCTAATAACTCATCGCTCTATTCTTCCTTTCTTTCCAAGTTACTGTTGATAGACGTTACTGGAGATGTCACTCTGTTACGGAACATTCGCTACCCAACAATAAAAAGGATTTCTACAGACGGTTTTTAAAGGGACGGATATAGGAGCTATGCTTTTTTGAACACGTTTGATAAAGTGAATACTATTTAATTTATCCTAGCAATATGTGACCAGCTTTCATGAACGTTCGACCTGATGACGTAACATCATTCAAATCAATAACTGACCGACGTCAGCATCTTGCGTTCCAGTGTCAATGTCGGTTGTATATCGTTTTATACTGGAAATTACCCGCCGTCTTCCTCGGCTATTAAGTTTACGCAATGCGAGGGAATAAACTATTAAGTCCACTTACGTCATAACAATAAAGCAAAAAAAAATGATTTATATATAAAAAATTTACTCAATGGAATTTTTCTAATAATAACTAAAAGTATTAGATTAATACAAAAGTTTCCAGTATATATTAGATTTTCCTATAAATTCATAGTATTATTATTCAGTCATCAAAATACTACGCTCGCTTTTTTATGACCTAACAGCTAAATTTTGTATTCTACCTTGAAATGAATTATCCCGATTTGATTCTATATATATGAAGAAATATAGTCTTAAGGTGTGCTATATTTATGGGATAAAGTGCTCAATATCAGAGCTAGAGAGTGTGTAAATATAAAAGTGAACATAGAAGTCAACACTTAGAGGCGACAGTCTGTTTCATGCAAGATGCAAGTGTTGACTTCTATGTTCGCTTTTATATTTATATATACATACATACACAAACACACACAGGCACACACACACACACACACATATATATATGTGTGTGTATTCGGTAACTATCTTATCCATTTTGTGTAAGAACATTTCTATATATATTATATATGCGCGTTACTTATTGGAAAGCGCTCAATATATTAGCTCTATCACTGATATTGAGCGCTTTCCAATAAGTACTGCGCATATATAATATATATATAGAAATTATATATATATATATATATATATATATATATATATATATATATATATATATATATATATATATATACATATATATATATATACATATATATATATATATATTTATATAATATCTATCTATCTATCTATCTATCTATAGATAGATAGATAGATAGATAGATATAGATATAGATTATATATACATATATATAAATATATATATATATATATATATATATATATATATATAAATTATTATATATATATATATATATATATATATATATATATATATATATAGGGCAGCAGATCATTATTCAACCATATATTGTTAAATATTGCAGACAACGAATGTCTATTATATCATCATGAGCCTTTCCAAGCGTCGTATAATAATAGCTCATGTGAACCGAAAGCTTAGATCGATGGCCAATATAATAAAGAAATATCCAAATTTTGGACAGTTTTTGTCTTTATTTTTTCTTCAAACTGAAGTCAATTTACGACGCTTGGGACGGCTCATGATAAAACATAATAGATATTCGTTCTCTCTCTCTCTCTCTCTCTCTCTCTATATATATATATATATATATATATATATATATATATATATATATATATATATATATATATCGTAGAATGAGATCGATAAGTGTAGTCGGTCTGATGAGACGAATATACCTATATTCCTCGAAATATGGATTTTTAAGTTTCTTTCCTAATTATTATTATTATACACACACATGCACACGCACACACACACATACTTACATACACACACACACACACAGACACACACACACACACACACATATATATATATATATATATATATATATAAATATGTTGAAATTGATTAAGTCCGACAATTATTTAATATATTTTCTGTTAATACGTTATTTCTATAGATATAATTTAAGTAAATGCTCTGGTTTAATTAAACACTATTAATATATAAGAAATATGTATGTGTGTGTGTATATGTGTGCGTGTTTCTTATCAAATCGCGAAATAATATTGTCTTGTATGGAAACTCTTCTACATCTTTGAACATTAATGATGTTATTCCCTAGATGACACATTTTTCCTAATTTTCATCAATGACCTTCCTGATGTCATCAGTTCTCAACTTGGTATCCATGCTGATGACACTTTCTGATTGGTTCGATGAAGTCAAATTGGCAGCTGATCTAAAAAAAATACTTATAATCTGTTGTTAACTGGGGCAAGTAATGGCTTGATAATTTTGTCGTCTTCAAAACGAAAGTGCTCTTCTTTCAACCGTCTGAGCGAATCTTTTTTTTTTTGTCTTCCATCAGCATATCTAAAGCTAACAACCAGGAAAGTGACCCATTGCGCCTTCTCGGACTAACGTTTTCCACTGACATCAAATGGAAAGATTTACATTGAATCAGTTGCAAGGTCTGCTGCTAAGAATGTTGGTTCATTGTGAATTTATCTTGCCAGAATTTATCGTACACGTTTATAAAGTAAACCATGAGCCCTTGATTTGACTATTGCTGCCACATCTGGTCTGGTGCTGCTGCTATATATTTAGAGATTCTTCATAAAATTCAAAAAAGAATCTACAACGTTATTTGTACTGATCTGGCATCTCGGCTTCAATCACTTTCCCACTGTCATAACGTAGCATTCCTGTGCCTTTTCTTTTAAAATACTTGCATAGTAATTGTTCTATAGTACCTAAACTTTACGGATTTAGCGCAGTATTAGATTAGCGGCAAGATCTCTTCATTTTACAGTTGAAACGGCAAGATTCAACCGTAAGTTCTATGCTAATAGTTTCTTCCATAGCACTTCTCACTTGTGGAACTCTCTTCCGATTTCTTGCTTTCCAGTCAACTTTGACCTTCAAAACTTTAAATTCAATAGCAATCATCATATTCTGCTTCTTAATTCCATATTTTTTTATTGTTATCCCTCCTTAATAGGTTTTTTTTTCATATTCAATAACATTTAGTAACCAGTTACATCTTAGTGGGTTTATTAACTTGCTTTGGGCGAAATGATTAATATATATATATATATATATATATATATATATATCGGGAAAACTATGACAAAGTAGAAAAGGTTTCTTACTTTAGAATTTTAATCTAACTAAAGTGAGGCTTACCTTGATGCGACTACGCATGCGCACAAAGGGGAGGGGACGGATCCCATAATTTCAAAATTTTCGATTTCAAAATTTTCGATTTCAAAATTTTCGATTTCAAAATTTCCTTAAACATTTAATTCAAGTTTTAAAATTTAAAATCACAAATTCTTATTCACATTTTTAGCAATTCTTTAGCGTTCATAATTTTCTGTCTGAATTTCTGGGATAAGAAGTTGTCATTATTTGTACAATTTATGTTCGGATTATTGTCCTCATCTGTGTTCTTCTCACAATGGTTCAGCCGTTGTGCCTTCCGGCCTTCCTCAGGTGTATATCGATCTGGGTAACCTACAGGGAATTCTGAACTGAATCCTTTATTTAGTCTACGCGAGTAGACTGTTCTCGTTCTACTGTTTAGTTATCATGTTTTTTTTTGTGGGGGGGTTGTACATGTACAGAAAGTAAAAAACATTATTTTTTGTGAAATCTTAACATCCCTACTTAAAAATCCGCGTGAGCATTACATGACTAGTAGCAATACCTGTATCTGTATGTACACAAAATTTATTAAATTTTATATAGAACTACTTTCAGGGTATATATATATAAGCTGTGATATGAAATGTAAAGAGATATCATAATTATGCTTGGGTTCCATTCCCAGGCTGCTCCATTTTATAGATGCTAGATACAAATTAAATAGCCTGTATTCCAAAATCCGAAAAAATATGAAAACCGAAGCACTTCTGGACCCAAGAATTTTGGATAACGGATTCTCAACTTGTATTAATTGTTCACCAATTTTTCTTTTCCTCTTATTTTTGTTGCTTTTTATCGCAATATTCAGCTTTTTTTTTGTCACCTTCTACGACCAGCAGTCAGAGGCTACTTTGAAAAAAATCTCTATTGCTTACTTAACTGGCGTAAACTGTAAATATGTCCCGAACCTTTACGTCTAAAAAAAAGCAGCAAAAATAAAAATTTAAATCAAAGATTGATTTAAAATATATTAAATTATCAGCCTAGTTCAGTTTCTTTTCTCGCACTTCTCGCTTGTAGAAATATCTTCTGACTTATTGCTTCCCAGTCAAATTTGATCTTCAAAAATTTAAATGCAATGTCAATCGTTATCTACTGTTTAATTAATTCTTGTACTTTTATTGTTCTCTCTCCTTAATAATTTTTTTTTTCACACACATATTCTCTAACATTCGATAACCCCCTTGCATTTTAGTGGCTTATTGCCTTGCTTGGGGTGAAATGATTAAAAAAATAAACTAAAATAAGATTTAATTTAATAAGTTTCTATTGCGATATCTTAAGAATTTTGTTGCTTGTTTTGCAGGTGCAAATGATTGAGAATGAAGTTTCAATTCTGAGACGTGCAAAGCATCCAAATATTATTCGTCTTATTGAAGAATTCGATTCTCAGGACAAACTTTTCCTTGTTATGGAACTCGTAAAGGTGAGTTGATTTTAACACTGGTCATTTCTTCATTTTTCAAAGCGAAAGGGGTTTGTGTTTCTACGCACCAAAACTTGTGTAAGCATTCGCTGGTACTTACATCCCGAAAGACCCTTCCTGAGATGTCAAAAATTCTTTTGACAATCCAAGATATAGTGTCGATGCACAAACTCTTCAGTTAGAGCATCACTGGAAAAATCTACGCAGTTATTAAATCCGTTCCGTCAGGTAGGTCCATGAAGGTGGTTTTTGAATGGTCACTCTTCAGAAGACCACGTGATCAATGTAGGCGTCCTCCAAGACTCACTCCTCGGCCCTATACAGTTTCGGCTTTTTTATTAACCATGTGCCAATGAACAGTCTCAAATCATTAGTAAGGATATATGACGATGATCCACAGCACCTCCCGCCTCAAAAAAAAAAAAAAAAAATCGAAAAGTTCAGAGCCTTACAACTGATCACTCAGCTGACCTAGTTCAAACAGCTCAACGGCGAAGAACTGGTTTCTAATTTTCAATAACTCACAAACTAAGATCTTAACTTTTCATTATCAACGCACTGACTCTGGGCTTTCCTTTGTCATGGTGACCGGTTTCACTCTAAATGAGGCTCCGTATCTATTGGGACAAGTTCACTGAAGACCTCAAGTGGATGGACACTGAACTATCACCAATCACTTGAGCGCCTATCAGGTTTTAAATTCAAGCCTAAACCTCAAGAGGAACTTGTATATACAATCCATCGCTAAAGGATCAAGGAAAATGGTCTGTTCCCGGTATTGCTCTAGTAATTACCCGACTCCTTGTGCTATCCTCCACCTTTACAAGATCCAGATCGAACTAGATTTCTTATTTTCACGAGTTTTAACCTTCACGGCTAAGATCCGCCATGCTATGCACCGTAGCGAACCACCCACATTCCCTTGGCGAGATGCAACTTCCATCAGACCATCTTGTTTCTGACTCCTAAGATAAGGCTTCCCTGATCACTACAATCGTAACCTGTTCAATTCTAGGGTTAACCGTTATCTTTCCCACCTGTCCGCATGAACTGTGCTTCTTACTATGTAAACTTCTACCTCGAGTGTCTCCCGGGCCTTGTACAGGGTGAATCCGTCGCTAAGTATGTTGGAAAAAGGTCAGCTCATTATACCGCTCCAAAAAATGTGCATGACACCTTCAACCATTACAAGAGCAAGATTACACCCAAAATGGAGTATTGGCTGAAGCTACACAATCGTCAATCTTATGGCTTATTTTCCAATCTACGGCCCCTTTCTTCACAGGCACAAAATTGTAAGCCTATCGCTACATTATCACTATGTCCATCACAAACGTTCAGATGAGTTCCACTCTGTGGTTCCACAAGTTCATACATTCACAGCGTGGATATACCATTCTATATCCACCTATTCTAATCATCCATATTTGCCGGAAAATAGTCAGTGTTTACAGCCAACTCGCCTTCGGGGCTCCACGATGTTTTCTCTCTGGATTTACTTCCATAGCCTTTCCCGTGTTTTGAATATCACCGCAAGGTTTAAAATCGATGTTTTTCTTCCCCTTGATGAACTGCCTTCCTGGGCTGTCGAGCTCCATCTACCCGAAACAGATGGTCGTGAGGCGCCAGTTTTCTGCCTTCACCCATTCTCCGGTTTGAATAATAACGTTTGTTATAATAAAAAGGATGAAGGCAAACATGGACCTTAGTGTCTGCCAAAAATGGAGTGTCAAAAGGACGCTTTTCCCCATGACACCGCTTTGATTTTAACTACCTTCATTCTTCGGCGATGTTTATTGTTTTAAAAAGCAATGATTAGAATTGAAATAAAACTTAAACACATGATGAAAGTGAATTTATATTTTATTCTTTGCTCTTGGGAATTTACAACAAAGATATTAAACATTATTTACTTATTAGATTGTTTATTTACAAGAATAATTTTATATTTACAACCTTCTCAAAGCTAATACAATTCTATTAAAACTAATGCAATGCAATATTTATCATTTACCAATTTATAAAGAAATAAATACGATATCAATTTTTATTCATAAAATTTACTAAATTATTAAAATATCTAAATCTGTTGTAAGTAAATTCTTATTATTTACCATTTTATAAATTTCAAATCAGTTGGCAGTTAGCCGATGTTTTGATAAGCACTCCAATAAACAATCTAATAAATAAATAATGTTTGTTATTTTTGGTTTGGTTTGTTTTGTTTTACGGCTTATCAACCTCAATGGTTTATTTAATGCCGACAAGATTTTTATTGCTGGTAATATTTCTTTTTCAAAAATGTATTGCTGGTAATATTTCTTCCACAAAAATGTATTGCTGGTAATAATTTTTTTCATCAAAAATGTATTGCTGGTAATAACATTTTACAAAAATGTATTGCTGGTATTAAAACCTATTTTTACACTTTCATAGTGTTTTGACCCCAATTTGGGGGTTAACTATTCGCCCATAGCTGGGATCCTAACAGGTGTTACCACTCCGGCTCAGGGTTGACCTGGGAACACCAGTTAAGAGGTGTTTCCATGCTTCTAAAAACCTCCTGATCAGAGGCCTTGCTGTTGGACACAGTTTATCGTCATACCCAGGACGCGGATGTAGTTTATCGTCTTACCCAGGACGCAGATGTAGTTCATCGTCTTACCCAGGACGCGGATGTAGTTTAGTGTCTTACCCAGGACGCGGATGTAGTTTATCGTCTTACCCAGGACGCTGTTATTTTTGTTGTCATTTCTCAAGAACAAAGAAAATGTATAAATTTACTTTCATATGTTAAGTTTTCATTACAATTCTAATCATCGCTTTCGGAAATAATAAACATTGCCGAGGAGTGAAGGTAGTTAAAATAAGAGTGGCGTCATGGGAAAAACAGTCCTTTTGACACTCTTTTTACTTTGTTTTATTTTTATTTATTTATTTTGGGGGTAGCATGAAGGTTCCTGTTTGCCAAGATGAGGATATTAGTCCTAGTATAAATAATTACTTTCTTCTCCCAGTATTTATGCAGTTCTTTCTTATTATGATTTTTATATGCAGGGAGGAGACCTGTTTGAGCTCATAACAACCAGCACAAAATACACGGAGAAGGTGGCCAGCAGAATGGCCAATAACATGTTCAGCGCTTTGGCCTATCTCCATGCTGCCGGAATTGTCCACAGAGACGTCAAACCAGAAAATTTATTGGTAAGTAAACAATATTCATTAAAGACTCATGTCTGTTTCTATTTCTGTGATGAGTTATTGTAACTATTTAGACTATTTACATTGTTCGGACTGTTGTCCTCATATTTATTACTATATTCCACACGTTTCGGCCGTTGTACGCTCCGGCCTTCTTCAGGATATATCTCTATTTCTGAGATTAGGTATTGTAACTGTTTACACTATTTACATTGTTTGAACTGTTGTCCTCATCCTTACTGTCACATTTACAACGTTTCGGCTGTTGTATGCTCTGGCCTTCTTCAGGATCTGTCTATATTTCTTTGATGAGGTATTGTAACTATTTACACTATTTACATTGTTTGAACTGTTGTCCTCATATTCACTGTCACATTCACGACGTTTCAGCCGTTGTACACTCCGGCTTCTTCAGCAACTATCTACATTTCTGAGATGAGGTATTGTAAATATTTACACTATTTACATTGTTCGGGCTGTTGTCCTTATTTTTACACTTACATTCTCGACATTTCGGCCGTTGTACGCTCCTGTCTTCTTCAAGATATATCTGTGTTTCTGAGATGAAGTATTGTAACTATTTACACTATTTAATTTATTCGGACTGTTGTTCTCATCTTTACTGTCGCATTCACGACCTACTACAGGATCTGTCTACATTTCTACTGAGATGAGGTATTGTAACTATTTACACTACTTACATTGTTCGGACTGTTGTCCTCATCTTTGTTGCCATTTTCACGACGTTTCGTTCGTTGTATGCCCCGGCTTTCTTCAGGTGATTGGAATTTTGACCTGAACCCTTGCAATATGAGCTCTGTAAAAAAATATGGTTGTTGAGACATTAGGTTTATAAGTCCCAAGAATGCATAAGCTGATGTCCTCAGGGACGCATGGCCCAGTGGATAAAAGTGAATCCAGTGATTTGACTTAACTTGTTGAGTTGAACAAAAAAACCTTGGAAAGTTGAGTTAAAGAGCGAGTAATAACATCCGGTAGAGGTATGACACATGGAACGAGAACAATCTACCCTGATGGATGAAATAAACGGTTCAGTTCGAAATTCCAATCACCTGAAGAAGACCGGAGCGTACAACGGACGAAACGTCGTGAATATCGAAACAAAGATGAGAACAACAGTAAATATTGTAAATAAAGACTCTTATGTTTATATGTTCGCGTCCTTTGCTTGTTTCGTTCTCCCGCCGGCATTTAGGTTAAAAGACGTATTTCGCTACTTTATAAGACGCTCCGTTGCTTTAGACGCCATCAAAAGTTTTTGAAGAATCGAAAAAAAAAAAGTAATTTTCTTTTACTTCATAGTTCTCTCAACTATGCCCAATTTTTACCCGATGAAGACGAGAGCCGTTCGAAAAGTTCCAAGACTCACCTAGAAAGAGTTGGAAAAACAAGACATTTTTTTTCCACTATTTTTCAATATAGTCCCGCTTGACGTCAATGCACTTGGGCCAACAACGCTTAAGCATTGCAATTCTATCACTGAAGTAGGTGGGGTCCTGGTCCTCCAAAAACAACTCCACGGCACATATGATCTCATCGTTGTTTCGGAAATGGCATTCTTAACAGGTCGCCAATTATTCCAATGTGGGATATTTAATAACAAAAGTGATAGAAACATAAACAAAAAGAAAAATGAATCTAAATGACATCAAATAAATCAGCGTTTCTCAACCGGGGTACCGCGAAGCCCTAAGGTTCCGCAAAAGGTCCCCAGGGGTTCTGCGAGAACAAGTGAGATAAGCTAATGAACTTTTGACTTTTCAAATAAAAATTTAAAAAAAACTGATGCAGAAATTATGTTTTTGTTCTGTTTACATTTATATTATAGATATATAATATCGGTTACTTATATTTTTTTACGCTTCAGTTTAGAATTTTTTGTGTGAATGAAAACTCCCTGATGAAGTATTATAAACGAACAGTATCAATTTTATTTACCATTACCGAAAAATTTGATAAAGTATTAATTTTTCCTTAAACCAGTTATTCAAAAATATATACTATGATATTTACGACGTGAACTACGATGAAAATAAAATGAGAAAGATATGGTATATAATTTTGTTTTTGCACATGTGTCCCTCGAGACATGTAATTTATTTTAAGGCTTACGGAAAGGTAAAATGGTTGAAAAACGCTGGGTTAGATTATATACCCAAAATACATATTTAAAAAAATATATATATTTTAAATTTAAATTTCTCAGCGGCTGTCTTTCGTTCGTACGCATGCATAGACGCATTAACGTAAGCATAAACTTAGTCCGATGTAGTCCTAAAGGACGAAACGCGTCGCATGAACACTTTTCACTTTGTCATTACTTACATTCCGAATAATGCCCTTCTCTTTGTTTTACGTAAACAAACAAATCAATCAAGTCATAAAATAAAATAAAGATAGATTTTAAAAAATAATATCTGTACAATAAAGAAAATACATAATTTCCGAATTGCAAACACTATTGGCTGACCCATGTTTTCCTTTACCCCAGGAGTATGCCATGTAATACAGCAACAATTACAGCATCTTGACTCAATGAAGCTGTTGACAGTAAAATCCAAAATCTTTATCTTTGTTGACATTAGAGAAAAGGAAAATATATTTTTGTTAAATGTGTACAATAAAGAAAATGCATTATCTCAGTAATGGCCGGCGTTTCTTTTGTTTTTGTATATCTTAACACGGCTCGCTTTTCAGGTTTGTGAAATGAACGATGGAACAAAGACCCTGAAACTTGGAGATTTCGGCTTGGCCACCGAAGTGAAGGAGCCATTGCTTGTTGTCTGTGGCACACCGACCTACGTGGCACCAGACATTCTCTCAGAAAATGGGTAAGTCAACACGCATGAAGGTAAAATCCATAATTCCAGAATTAGAACTTTTTTTTTAACTTCCTTTTTTCCCCATTTAGCGCAGGGATTCTCAGTTACAGGCCACTTCTCGAAGGGTGGGATTTTATGGTTTCATGAGAACAATCTGGACCACAGAGCAAGATGACGATTTTTCTACAAATCAGATTTTTCAATCAGACAACTTTAGGAGCGGAAATAATAAGCTAAAGTATGAAGAAATGAGTGATAGTTGATAGTCCTAATTTTTACTTATATATTCCAGTACAAACCTAATCTAAGTTTACCTATAGTCTCAAGTATAAACTCGATATTTTTTACCTATAGCCACCAATATAAACCCCGCTAATGTTTACGCATATACTCCAGTACAAACCCAAACTATATTTACCTATAGTCTCAAGTATAAACCGGAGATTTTTTACCTATAGCCACCAGTATAAACCTCGTTCATATATACTCATATACTCCAGTACAAACCCAAACTATATTTACATATAGCCTCAAGTATAAACCCGAATTTTTTTTACCAATAGCCACCAGAATAAACCCCGCTAATATTTTTATATACTCCACTACAAACCCAAACTATACTTACCTATAGTCTCAAGCATAAACCCCAGATTTTTTACCAATAGCCACCAGCAGAAACCATACTAATATTTGCTTATATACATACTCCAGTACAAACCCAAAGTATATTTACCTATAGTCGCAAGTATAAATCCGAGATTTTTTTACCTATAGCCACCAGTATAAACCGCGCTAATGTTTACTTATATACTCCAGTACAAACCCAATGCATATTTGCCTATAGTCTAAAGTTTAAACCCGTATTTTTTACCTATAGCACCCAGTATAAACCTCGCTAATGTTTATATTTTCCAGTACAAACCCAATCTATATTTAGCTATAGTCTCAAGTATAAAGCCGATTAATATCCAACTATGAATTCAAATAAAATAGAATTTAAAAAATACGATTTAGACATTAAATAGCCCAACTGAGATTGATAAATTTAAAAAAAAAAAAAAAAAAAGCCCACGCCAACCCCAAACCACTCTCTTCTTCGTCAGTTATCTTACTAAACAAATGATGGGATGTTTTGTCTAGATATCGTTATAAAGCAGAGTGAAAATTGAATTTATGTCATTTTCCAAAGGTAATGGTAAATGAGCAGAAACGCAATCAACTGGAATTTGCCGATTTCGTGCAGAAGGCCGTTAAGCAAGTACGCACACCTACGTCTATCTAAGGATGCCTAAGGATTTAATAACGTATCGCTATCTATTATTCCTGGCTAATTCATGCTCGTGAACCCTTTTCCATCCATTGTTTCATTTGTATTTTGTTTGTTGTTTTTTTGTTTTTTAATTCTTGTACAAAATAAGAAATGTGCGCATGCGCGAAAGGAAATATTGTGTTGGCGGGAATTTGGCTTCTATCTAGCGAAATCCTAAAATGCTTTCCGGCAAAGAAGCCCCTGTAAATATTTTTAAGAAACTACGCTCATTGTTGAAATCACTGATTTTGATTCAATAGAATTTATAACATATAAAAACAGTATATATATATATATATATATATATATGAATGAATGAATGAATACAAGATATCGCACGTTGAGTGCTGCTGTTAACAAAATAGTGCTCGATGTAATGTAACAGGGCTAAGTATATATTAATAAACAAAGATAGTGTTCCTCACCGGTAGCACGACTCGGAATTTCATACACAACGCAATGTTCAGGTACTGTGTAGAGGCTGACCGGTACGTAATTTAAATTTTAATAAAAATATCTGGTTAACGCAATGCTGGCACAGTCCATATATTATACGAGGATTACGATTTTTTATTGTTTTAAAAATGTATATTGCATTGAAAATAGACGTGATTTGTATTTTATATTTTATTTTGAATTTAAAATAAACAGTGATTAAAGGTATTTATTAAAAATTATATATTAAAATAGACGGACCTCAAACATTGCTGGTGTCTAGCCTGTATTGTACCATATGATTTCCGCCCAAAAATGTTGGGTGTGTAAATTTGTTATTCCATTGCACCCACCGATCATCTCTTTTAAGTGATATATCCCTTCAGGACAGGAACGGTCATGGCCCTCCACAACTGTTTTTTTTTCTTTTATCATTTGTGAATTTCCCTGATTCTTCTTGGGAAAGGTAGTGGAGTGATTTCCCGTTGTCTTCTCCGTGCATTTGAATTCAAATCTTTCCTCCTTCTAGACAGGATGCCAACTAAAGCTGGAAAAGTTACGTAAAAACACCTTTAAAATCTGCTCGTTGCAAGTCCATGAATTTTAAATCTACACCTTGAAGCATTATTGAATACGAGTTCTTGTTTAAATAAGAAAATAAATGTCGTATTTTATGAAATAAAACAAGCAGCCATCCCAAATATTTGTTGTAAGGTTCGAGAGATAGGCTAAGTATAGATTCTGGTACTCTTCGGCGTCTGGATAAACAGAAACCAGCTTTGCATCTAAAACTTGAGAGATAATTTTTTTAACCATTTCATGCGGCAAAACCAAGGATGAGTCTTATATGCCATTAAATATGGCTTCTTAATTTGTCTTCTTTTGTATCGTTCTGTTCTGAAAGTATTAAATCACAGCAAAAAATGTTTCTTCTTTCAAATACATATTTTTCTTGTGATTTTTTCACAGGTATGGGCTAAAAGTTGATGTTTGGGCAGCAGGAGTCATCACTTATATCTTGCTCTGCGGCTTTCCCCCATTTGTAAGGTAAGCTGGACATTTATTTTAGAGGATTTTACGTTATAATTTAACAAACCAATTTCTTTTCGAGGATTTCACATTACAATTGAACAATCCACAGATTGATCAAGGCAACTTTTAACGTTATCGAGTACATTCAATATATTAACAATACTGGCTGTTTATCATGATTTCTTTTTACTTTGTATTTTTTCGGTAATTTTGTAAATCAGCGATTTTTTACTTGCTATCACTCCTTCTTTCATTCACCGCATTCACCATAACTATTTTAATAGTAAGCATATATCTTGAGTCTTGCACTAGGTGAACTTTCACATTTTAAAAATAGGCAGCGATATCATACCGTTTCCACGGAGCTAAAGTGGTCGTTTATCACTTGGAAAGCACTGAATTTGAATCCTCAAGAAACCAGTCAGTTTACCGAGAAATCGAATATGAATTTAATTGCTCAATTTACTGACCAATCAAATTGATTCCTGCAAGATCAACAGTGTCCCCTCTGTTTCCACTGGCTAAAAGTAACACGTGAACTCTTTTGATTTGTCATTCCTTAACTAAAATTTATCGACCAATCAAATTGATGTCCACGAGATAAGAAGAAAAAAAAGCTTTATCGGAAGCCTATCGCCTTTTACCTGAAGTACAAAATTAATTATCAACTCCCACAGGATAATGCATTTACCTCGGAAAAAGGGTAGGATCATTATCTTAGCCCTCAAAGTGTCCTCTATAAGGTGGAATTAGCGAGGTGAATGGTTTATTCGGCCGAGAACACTATCACAAAAAAAAATCCGGAACTAAGTAAATGAATGTAGGAACGAAGTACGAGAACTGTTGAAAAGTTCTCGGCCCGACCAGAGTCGATTGATTCGTTTTCTTCGGCTTATCAACCGTTTGCAGGTTATTTAAAACCAGAAAATACGATTAGATTGTAAGATTTTTTTGTGTGGGGGAGGGGAGGAGATAATAATGGTTTTAGTGATACAAGGCTTACTAATTAACCCATAACTGGGGAGGAGAAGAGTTGGATTCATACCTTTCCCAAGGATATTTGCGCGTAAGTGAATATAATGAACCCAACGGGAATTGGAATTCAGCTCACCGATTAACAACTTCGAGCCATTATCCATTATACCACCCGCATTTCCAAACTTACAGCACCTGGTATTCCCAAGCGGTCACCCATCTAGGTGGTATGAACGTGACCAACTGACCGGTCTACAAGCAGAGCAAGGATAACAACACGACACATTTTCATATAAACGGTCAAAGAATACTGGCTAATGTGAAAATAAAAGTAATAAAGACGTAGTTAGTCTAACAAAATAATTAGATTTTCAATACATGACTAATAAACATTAATGGACATTAAATGGGGGATCAATTTTGCTTCAAACAAGTCATAAACAGATCCCTTACTTTTTGACATAGATTTCATATATTTCTTGACTCCAGTGATTTTTTTTTTTTTTTTGTTGATTTTTTTGATTTTTCATATTTTATATCCGGGCGCACTTGTAGAATAACTAAAACTCTGAAGCGCACTTATCTAGGTATTGGCCAGGCTCGACCTTGCTTAACTTCGGTGACCGTAAGGGGCCCGGTGTTTCAACCCAAGCCTCTTGCTTGAAAATTCATATTAGCATGTTGCATATGACACAAGGCAGCATAACATTGAGATTTCTGCATTTCAATGAATTTGTGCCAGTGTGCTTTGCAAATGTTTGTAGCAAATAGAAAAACCTCAACTTGCTTCTTTTATGAGGATTTGAAAAAATATTAGGAAACCTAGACGTTATTTGATGTCATTTCTAGAGAAAATGCATCTTTCAAGTGAATGTAGATGCAGTCTTCAGGAAATGAATATTTAGAAGCAAATAGAGAGAAACACTGAACAGGAGACAGATTTTTTCCAAGGGTATGGAGAGGCGCTCTTCAGGGGACAGATTTCTCTAAGCGAATGGAACGGTGCTTTCGGTAAACAGATTTTTCCAAGGCGACGGAGAACAGATCTCCAAAACGAACGGAGAGGCGCTTTTGGTAAACTGATCTTCCCAAGCCAACGGAGAGGCGCTCTTCAGGGGACAGATTTCTCCAAGCGAATGGAGAGGTGATATTGTCAAACAAATCTTTCCAAGCCAACGCAGAGGTGCTCTTCAGGGTACAGGTCTCTCAAATCAAATGCGGAGACACTCTTCAGGAGAGAGAGAGAGAGAGAGAGAAAGTGAGAAAGACAAATGGATAGGCACTCTTTAAGAGACAGATCTCTCCAAGCAAATTGAGAGGCTCTTTTGGGAAACATCTCTCTTCAAGCGACTGGCAAGGCGCTCCTAAGGAGACAGGTCTCGCTAAGCAAATGGAGCGATGCTTTTAAGGGGACCTATCACTCCAAGCGAATGTCGAAAACTTCTACAGGAGATAAATTATTCAAAGAGAAGGTATCTTGTGCGTATATACAAAGCTTCATGATATATACATCCGATATATAGGTATTTGTTGAATATCACAGTACTTATCAGAATCGACGATGTTTCACACTGATGGTCACTAGTACTTTAAGTGTGATTTAAAATTGTTTTCTGTTCAGATAGTAAACATCAATTTCATTCAAGTAGATTGTTTTCCGCCTTGGAAAATCTAAGCTTTAGTTGATTTCTGTAGTGGTATAATAGATAATGGCTTGGAATGCGAAATCAGAGAGAGAGAAAGAGAGAGAAAAGAGAGAGAGAGAGAGAGAGAGGGTGGTATTATGATTATTTACATTATTCGGACTTTTATCCTCATCTTCACTGCCATATTCACAACGTTTCGACCGTTGTACGATCCGGCCTTTTTCAGGTGTTTGGAATTTCTAACCGAACCCTTTACTTCGTCCACCGGGGTGGATTTTTCTAGGTCCACGTACCATGCCTCTTCTGGCTGGAGAGTTGAGTCAAAGGGAAACAAATGAGACATTCGGAAGAGGCATGGCACGTGGAACTAGAGCAATCTACTCCGGCGGCCCTAATAAAGGGTTCGGTTCGAAATCCCAATCACCTGAGAAAGGCCGGAGCGTACAACGGCCGAAACGTTGTGAATATGGCGATGAAGATAACGGTCCGAATAATGTAAGTCGACCTTTTTTTTCCTTTTCCAATGATCTCTTATGAAGCGCTTTCTACTTCTTTTATAGCACAGACAACAACCAAGAGGAATTATTTGACAAAATTCTGGAGGGAAAATTCGAATTCCTTTCTCCATTTTGGGATGACGTGTCAAGTTCAGCTAAGGTATTTATTATTATTATTATTATTATTATTATTATTATTATTATTATTTCCTTTGATTTCTGTTGTATACACATTTCCGTTCCGGGTCCCAACCAGAGACCTAAGGTTAGAAATGGTAACATGACATTTTCCACTGATCATTTTAGTAAAAAAATAGGTAACCTAAGATCACATATATCCTACATAGATAAAACTCATCGTAATGTGTGAACTGTACTTGTGGGTACAATTTTTTGTATTTCTTTAAGGCATGGGCTACCAGGAATCCCTTCAATGAGTCTATTGGAATCTTTTCCAGTCAATCCGAGTGCTCAAATTACAACTGGAATTATTAATGTCTTCATATGCCACATTTTGGTGATTTCCACTTCAAGATCCTAGTATTTTGAAAGTTTTGAAGATACATTACAATCTGAAGGAACTGTCGTGTCAATAGGAAAGCAAATTCTGTTTTTGCGGTATTTGATCATTATGTCAAAGCAATTCGCTTTGATTGCCCTGTCTGTGTGTATTGCAAAATTCCATAAAAAAATTTACAGGTTCTATGTCTGCAACCAGGTCCTGATTGCACCAATATCTTCGAGTTTATTATTATTATTATTATTATCATCATCATCATTATATTTTGATTTCTGCTATGATCATACTACCTACCAAGTCTGCCGGAAGACCTAAGGTGGTATGTTGTTATGGCTATATTTCATGATTTGTTAAAGCATTACATGGACTAAGTTCTTAGTGTGTGGGTTGAAATTATCAGGACAACTTTTTTTGTATTTCTCTTAAGCTGGGATTTCCAGAGAGTTTTTCAATGTGTTGTTGTGTTTCTTTTTTATCATTCCAAGCGCACCTACTATGACTGGTACTATTCTTGTTTTCAATTTCCACATTTTCTCTATTTCGATTTCCAGGTCTTTATACTTCCATAGTTTTTAAAATTCCTTGGTTGCTATGTTACAGTCTGCTGGGCAAACCATATAAATTAGTTTGTTTTTTGTTTTTTTTTCTTTTCGGTTTTTGACAATTATGTCTGCCTATTTGCTTCAATCTTCTTGTCTGTAAAGATGGTTTAATCCCAAAGGATTGTAATGTCTTCTATTTCTGTAACCGGTGCTCGAGGATGTTCATACCAGTGTTTGTTAACATCTTTTCCAAAGTGTTCGCACATTGTCCAGTGTAAATATTGCCCCACCCTATCATGACGATTTTTATATTCATTTGGCGCAAGTACATAACATCCTGAGATAAGAGGGTCTATGGTTTCCTGATATTTGTCACAGAACCTGCATTTTGGATCCACACTATTATATATTTGCCAGAAAGTTCCGAGGGAAAAGACGCTGGTCTTGCACTGCAAGAATAAAGCCTTCCGTTTCAGCCTTTCTTCCAGATAATCGTAACAATCAGTGAGTTCTTAATATTATTATTATTGTCTTTTGGTCAACTTATTGGATGTCATTAGGTGGATTTTCAATTATTGAATATTATGCTACATCAAGCAGTTTTCAGGATCCCGTACTTTTCTGATTATGTTACGTCAAGCAAGGAAACGTGATGTGCCAAGCACATTATCGTTACCTTCTTCTTCTTCTTCTTCTTCTTCTTATTATTATTATTATTATTATTATTATTATTCTCGTTTTTCCTCGAGAGATTTTGCTTGATGGTTGTATCTCATCAAGTGGTAGGTCCGTCCTCGGGCAAATATCACCTTTTTGCAGGATATTTTCAGTGCGAAGAAATACATTAACATGAACAATGATAATATACAATACGCAATGAAATGGACTAAGTCCGACAGTTATTTAATATATTTTCTCTTTACACGTTATTTTAATAGATACAATTTATTTAAGTAAATGCTCTGTTTTTAAAGATGCGTTTCACGAGCAGATCAGATTGATCGAGAAAAATCGTCGGAATTTGTGTGTTTTTGAGTAAGTTCACGTTAACTTATCTCTCAGTTGCGTCTCAGTCTTTGGGCAGAGTGCGCTCAAAGGACAGAGGGGCAACTGAGAAAATAATACTGAAGAGGTGCCCAGCCCTGGGGAACAGCTGCCCGAGGCCGCGCCCTGCCATTGCACGAGAGGGACGGATCGGTGCTCGCACCGAGGCCAGCTCAACCGACGGTTGCGGGAGCTGTGGGGAATTTTTCTTCCTGTGCCGGGCGTACGCGCTCGGGTCCCCACCTAAAAATAGATCTTGTGTCACATCTCGTCCAAGTGGGGGGGGGACAGAGTAAATACCGTGTGTTTAACAACATTAATTTGGACTTCGCTAACCAGACTCTTCTCTGTAGCTAAGTGGTATAGCACGTCAGATCTAAATGACGGTTCCGTGTAGGACACAAGTTCGATTCCTGTAGGGGAGCGCATATTTTCTACGAAATTTCTCGAACATTCAGTACGGTACATATAATTAATACTGGATTTACTTTAATAAATTATATCTATTAAAATAACGTATAAACAGAACTTATATATATATTTTTTTTTTTTTGATAAGTCAAATTTTTTAACTCTTTCATTGACTACGCGTGTCGCCTTCATTAGATCGGCTTCTTTGGGTCAGAATGAAAGGTACTTGTACGTGCGTGCGTGTTTTAATATTACATTGCTAATATTTGCTTCTTAGGCTGGCGTCTTCTGGTCGGAAGGAAAGAAGAAAACTGCAGGATTTTATTTTATTTTATTTTTGTATTAAAGTCGCCCATCTCTGCCGGACTTGAATTTACCCTACCCTGCTTTTGCAACGTTTGGTGATATTATATATGGACCTGGTCTTGGATTCATCGTCAGAAGGTCTGAGATCAGCGCACTCTCAATGCATCTTCTTCTTAAAGAATCTTTTTTTCTTTCCTCATCAGACTAGAATTATCGTACGAACTCATATAATATATATATATATATATATATATATATATATATATATATATATATATATATCATGAAATGGACAAAGTGCGACAATTATTTTAAGACATTTTTATATTTATACATTCTTTTTTTTATAGATACAAATATTTAATAAATGCTCTGTTTATAATAAACAGTATTAACGACATTTATCGTCCTGAATGCCCGAGAAACTGTCATAGAAAATATGCGTCCTCCGACAGGAATCGAACCTGTATCCTATACAGCACTGTCATATATCCTGTAAAATCGACCTTGCTAACCGAGCTCTCCTCTGTGGCAAAAATCGGTAAAAGCACGCCAGGCTATATGACGGTTCCGTATAGAATACAGGTTCGATTCCTGTCGGAGGGCGCATATTTTCTATGACAATTTCTCGGACGTTCAGGCCGGTAAATGTTGTTAATACTGTTTATTATAAACAGAGCATTTACTTAAATATTTGTCTCTATAAAAATGTCTTAAAATCTATATATTAGAACATGTAAGTAACCACTACAGAATTGTACTTTTTTTTTTCGACGTTTAATAAATAAAACGTCTCATCAGGTAGTTTACAATGATGGTAATAAACGATCTTTTTAAAAAATGCAATTTATGAAACATCACTTCATTTTTCGTTTTTAGAAATTTTTCCATACAAAGTAAAAAGGATTTTTCTTTATAAAAATCCTTTAAAAGAAAATAAGAAATCAATAAAAGGAAGAGAAAAGAAAAGAAAAGAAAAGAAAAAAAAGAACGTCAAAAGAAAGCATAAGAAATAAACCCTACAAACAAGAGAAGAGACAAAAAAGAAAGACAAAAGAAAGACAAAAGAAAGAGAAGAGTATATTCAAAATTACACCGATAGAAAGCAAGAGGAAAATTAAAAAAATAACATATGAGAAGATGTTGATACAAATTAAGCCAATGAAATTATATTGAATAAGAGAATTGAAATTTGAACGGAAATGAAACGTCAGCAGATACGTTGGTTACAATGTCGATATTTCAAATTTTATGGCATTTTTTATGAAATTACATATTCAAACAAAATTATCTATAGAACGTAAATAAAAGACACTTTAAGAAGTAATACAATACTTAACAAAGCAGACCAATGTATAATAAATATTTATTGCTCTACTCTTGTATTGAACCCTGTTTTAACGTAATGTTTTGTACGTTGCAATTTTATTCTTCATTCTTTTACATTTATATATATATATATATATATATATATATATATATATATATATATATTTATAATTTGGAAAACCTCTATTTTAACATGTTTCGTCGATCAACAACATATTTTTTAACATAATCTCCTTCATTCTCATTGCACTTAATACAATATCAAATATTAATTCAACGTATCGGACATTATACAATGAAAACTTTAGTTAATTACTACTTTTTATGCTACGGATTTATTGATCCACCCTGTATCTCTTGTATATCCTATTTATCCTTTCTTACAGTTTTTTTTAAATACCTATGCATCTAGCAGGCCATCATTTTAAATAATAATAAAATGGGAGAGCAATATTCTTAATAATCGCTTCTTTTTTTTCTTTTTTTCTTTTTTGGTTGGTGGCGGTGTAACATTCAAATAAGCCCTTGAATAAATTAATCATACATGGTAAAGTCACGTGACAATGCAGTAGTTACGAGACGCGTTACAATATAAGCAACACTAAAAAAATAACTCTTCTTCACTTCGTACCTCAGTAGGTGAACATTACAATGATGGCAGTGAGGTAGGACCTAATTACGACAATTTACTTTGTACTTAATTTTTTACACACACGCGCGCACGCACACACACACTCGCTTTGAAACATTTTTGATGTCAGTGGTACTAAAACATGGTCTTTAACTATAAAGACCACAGGCTATAAATGTCATATGTTTTGTTCATGTTGTCTTTACACCAGATTTCAGGTTTCCATTCTTTGTAATTAATCGAACACGTTTACGGCGTATTCAGCAACTGAAATACGCGTGGAACCACCTCTTAATTACCGCTGTTCGCAGATTCACCCTGACCAGGAATGGTAGTACCCGTTTGTGCCCCAGCTATGGGCAAATATTTAAGCTCCAAACTGGGGTCAAAATACTATGAAAGTATAAAAACAAATTTTTATTATAAAAATACCAACAATAATTTTTTGGAAAAAAAAATCACATTTAAAAAATATCACCAGCAATACATTTGACTCTCGACAAAAACCTTCTACGTCTATGAAACCTGATCTAGAAACTGATTTCTTACAAAGAATGCATATTCTATTCATACGAACCTATCCTAAAATCTTGCTGGCATTAAATAACCCATTGAGGTGTTGATATGCCGTAAAACTAAATAAACCGATCAAACAACCTGAAATACGCTGTAATATACATTTTAGGGCTTATTAAAAATGCCTCTCGAATATATACTTTTTTTTTTTTTAAATAAGGTCAGTGAATAATAATTTTCTATTTATATCTGTCTTTTGTGTTGCCTAGGACCTGATTACTCATGTGCTGCAAGTCGATCCCGAAGTTCGTTATTCAGCGGCTGATGTCTTAAAACACCCTTGGGTTGCGGTAAGTTGATTTCCGAATTTATTTAAAAAAAAAATGGCCCGTAAAGTGAAAATGACACATGGAACATGAAAGTCAGCTGGAAATGACTGACTTCACTACGTGTTTTCTTGACTCCCGCCGTTGCTCAATGATTGGTTTAACAAATTATCGCAGACCGTTGCTGTGGTATTGTGAGTCCGATCCTCAGCAGAAGCCTTATCCTAGTGACCTTGCTCTGGGTTGCAAATTGTTTTAATGTAGAAATTCATTGTAAAAGAGAAAAAAGAGATTTTCAATAATCAAACATTTATTCAAGCATTCTTTCTTTGGTAAAAGATCGTGCGATTATGGCTCTCCACAGATACCTTTTCTTTGTTGTCTGTGAATTTTCATGACATTTTAGGTAAGATAGTGGAATGGTTTCCTGTTGCCTTCTTCATGGTTTTGGATTCGGAGTTGTGAGGTATTCACTGCCTTATAGGAGGAATTATATTACATGACAGTACAGCATTGTTTTCTTGATTTCTATAGAAACGTGTCAGCTTCTTACATCTTTGGTTCTCTACAATCCTAAGCAATAATTATCACCCCCTTCATGTTCTGCCATCCATTTTGACTGACCCGTGAAGTAAGTTACTAGCAGTTTATCTCTGCCTGTCTTTCCTTTGATATGTCCTACGAGTGTTAGTGTTAGCGAGTGGCTGAATTAGCTTCTCTAGCATGAGTTCGAATCTCGTCATGGTCGATTTATTAGGAAGGTGACTTTTTGATGAGGAGGCGATCCCAACGTGCGACACATTTGAAAAGTGCCCGAAAACCCAACCCATGTGAGTGTCATTGGGTCAACAGATTTATTTGGGAGACGTCGATAGTTGTTCTAGCATAAAGTTGCAAGTCATCGTGACCGAAGATTTGAACGTACTGACCTTGTTGATCACGCTAGATAATGAGATAATCTTTCACGGAAACTGTAGCTCAGCATAATCGAAGATACAAATCACAGGCGGGCTCTGTGGGTGTTGAACAAAGATAAATGTGCCTGAACAGGCATCTGCTACAGGGATTGCCTAGTCGCCCTAGTAGACAGGTATAACCAGATACCAATATGTCTCAGGACAAAACTGTAACTCGCATAAATAATTTATGTCAGCCACCGTTTTGTATTAAATGCTTAAATGACAAAGATCTTGTTTATCCATTATTAAAACAACAGGTAAACGCCAAAAGAATATCGTTGGAATTTAAATGTTTAAGTTCTCTTTAGAGCGACAATATTTTTCTCTGTTATTTTCCTATTAAAAGATATAATATTACTTTATTTATTTCTTTTACACCTTTCGATGCCATTTATATGGAATTTTGAAACCAAGACTCTTTTTGATGTCATTTATAAGGAATTTTAAGACCAAGCCTCTTTTCGGTGTCATTTATAAGTTATTTTGAGACAAAGCCTCTTTTCAATGTACTTTGTAAGGAATTTTAAGAACAAGCCTATTTTCGAAGTCCTTTATAAGGAATTTTAAAGCCAAGCCTCTTTTCGATGTTATTTATAAGAAATTTTACGGCCAAGCCTCTTTTTGGTTTCATTTATAAAGAATTTTGAGACAAAGCCTCTTTTTGGTTTCATTGATAAAGAATTTTGAGACAAAGCCTCTTTTCGATGTTATTTATAAGAAACTTTAATGCCAAGCCTCTTTTTGGTTTCATTGATAAAGAATTTTGAGACAAAGCCTCTTTTCGATGTTATGTGTAAGGAATTTTAAAACCAAACCTCTTTTCAATGTTATTTATAAGAAATTTTGCGGCCAAACCTATTTTTGGTTTCATTTATAAGGAATTTTGAGACAAAGCCTCGTTGTGGTTTTATTTATGAGGAATTTTGAGGTAAGTGAATATAATGAACCCAACGGAAATTGGAACTCCGCTCTCCGAATAACAATACCGAGTTATTATCCATTACACCACCCGCACATCCGAGGTTACTACATCTGGTATTACAACGCAGTCGCCCAGGCTTGTCGTTGCTTAACTTCGGTGAGTCAGTTTCAAATATCTCAAGGTCTCCGGGAATGATGTAATCAGCCTTCAGATGTCTCCTTCCTCTGCTTTTTAGGGATTTCCACGAGAGACCTCAAGATATAGCACAAAGCGAAATGACTGTCCATGTAAGACACTTATGATGTTCTCAAGTTATATCATGATCTTCTTCTATGTACCGCGTCCTTTCAGGACACAGGTGATCATGGCTCCCCACAACTTCCTATCCCGTATGGCTTTTAGCAGTTTTTTTCCCCTTTTGCTAAAGCCTCGCTCCTGTTTCGCTATCCATTCACTCAAGCTCGTCAGGTAAGTGGCTCGCTGTCTTCCCTTATCGCTCTTGGTCCCAATATCCACCGTGAGGGTTCAGTTTTTCAAACCCTCCTTCCTCGTTATGTGCCCAAGGAATTTCAGCTGTCTCTTTCTAATTTTGAGAAGAAGTGTTCTTTCTGTTGCCATTTTTTAAAGACTTCCTTGTTGCTTGCACGCCCCGTACATGGGATTCTCAGTATCCTTCTGTAGAACCACATTTCTTCTGCTTCTTGTTGTTTTTCCCTCATCCTTGGCGAGATTGACCAACACTCCCTGCCATATGAGAGGATGAATATCACATAAGAATCCATCACTTTTTTTTTGGTTCTAACGATTTTCTTTTCCGTTTCTCGGTACCTTGTTTTAACATTTGGGATGCCACTTTCGCTTGTCTAATGCGTACTTCGGATCTCGGGGTCACATTTTCCACCCCCTGTTAAAATGCTTATCAAATTCACAAACTAATTAAGTTCATCTTTTCTTTTTTTTTTTTCACAGAATGATACCGCCAAAGACGATGACCTGTACGTGGCCCAAGAACTGAATAATTACTTCACACGTTCCAAGAAGCCTAAAGGAGGAATCGCTGTCATGGCGGTACGTTTTACTTATATTCAAATAGTAGAAAACCAGGAATATACATACCACAATTTGTACAGTTCAATAGCAGTCCTTAGTAATTCTATGTGATCAGATAAAAAAAATAAAAGATAACTTCCTGTTTTAATTAATATGGCGCCAATATTGTGTAGCTTTAGCGATTTCTATATTTTTATTACTATCTTTATCTCGAGATAGATAGATAGATAGATAGATAGATAGATAGATAGATAGATAGATATGAACAAACTACATATGGAGCCGAAATTACTTATAGGTAGATATAAACAGAATGTGATAGATAAATAGGTAGATGAGAGAAGACGAAATAGATGTAATAGTGTGTGATAGATAGATAGATAGATAGATAGATAGATAGATAGATAGATAGATAGATAGATAGATAGATAGATATGAACAAACTGGGATAGCTAGCTAGCTAGATAGATAGATAGATTATGTTGCCAAACTGGGAGATAAGCAATGAGAAGAAAATCGTTTGTTGCTGATTACATGGGTATCGCATCTTTTACAAGTATATGAATGTTCCAATGGAAGTTTACATTCTAATACATCAATATTCCGAAGGGAAAGCAATTTTTCTTGAAAACAAGAAATCTTTGCAGCCAGGGAACATCCAGAGAGAGAGAGAGAGAGAGAGAGAGAGAGAGAGAGAGAGACCGGGACTTCTGGAACAACGTACTTTGGACAGGGGAATTAATTGGGCACAGTAAGAGAAGATCTGTTTGGCTGAAACCAAGACAGCATTTGTGTACAATATCCTCATACCAAGTGTGGAGCATGAGGGGCGGGAAACCTTGCGTCTTAGGGCGGTTTTGCTGCAGCAGGGTCTGGCCAGATCACCATCACAAAAAAATATATATAATGAATTATTTATTATACGCGAGGATACCTGAAGAAAATAAGATAGCATCTCTCAGAAAATTTAAGTTGGGGCGTATGTAGGCCATAGCCCATGACAATGACCCGCCAAAAAATGGCTCAAAAAAAAAAAAAAAAAAGAAGAAGTTGAAAGTTCTGGCATGGCCAAGTCAAAACCCGGATTTGGCTCGTCTATACAATATCCATCTTATTGATACAAATGATTATTTGATTTGGGGTGATTTGAAACGGGCTGTGCATTAGGGCAGGTTGATTTTTCACTTTTTTAATAAATCAATATTGCACACAGTATAAAAGCTGGGATTTTAGGTGATAAGTAGTAATACCAAAAATTAGATTCATAGCTTTTACCAATTTTTGAGCATTCAGATCTTTAAATATCGTCTGAAAAAATTGTACATAATTGTACGGCTTTTTGCTCACAACATGACTTCAAAGTTTTATTATTTCAAGAATAAATCCAAACAAAGTTGGTACTTTTTATATTAGATACATTGAATGGAAAATATATTCAAACCAGAATTTTAATTATCAATCACCACAAGCAAAATATGCAATTTTTTTTCTGTATTCGATAAGTAAAAACTCTAGAATAAATTGTAAAATATCACAAAATGGCTACTCAATGAATAACATTTGTTATATCATAATTAATAAAAATAAAAAAGTAAATGAAAGTGTATATAACACCATAATACTGCTGGGAACACATTATAAGACAAATTGTTTTAAATTTGCATTGTTTAGTGAAAATCATACTAAAACTAATGCACTGTATAACATATTACATCATAATAGAGTTACATTGTTCGATATAATTTCCATTTGAAGTAAATGAAGGTCTTATTTGATGACACAATGATTTAGTAATAATGAGCTTGTGCCATGCATCTTATCCATATACAATTTATAAAGCTTCAGTAAATTATAAATTTTATAAGGCTGTGCCTGTAAGGCTTTCACTGAGCACTGGAATGAAATTGCAACACCATTTTTTAACCTAAACTTAATCTTTTAAACTTGTTTCCTCAAAAAACGGTAAGTATTTGGAAAACTCCAACTTTCAAATTGAGTGGAATATCAATCAATTATGTGTCATGCGTGATACACGCTTAGGCGATCATGTATCTTTCGATACATGACTGCCACTTCTTTTTGCGGTATACCAGTTGCCATCCAAGGCAATAGAAGTCGGTCTGTTCTGCTATTTAACCATAGCTGGAGGAAAAAGAGGATTCATACTTTTCCCAAGGGTATTAGCACGTAAGCGAATGTAATGGATTTGATTGGAATTCGAACTCGGCTCTACTGATTCCTCAATCCGAGCCGCTATCCATTACGCCGCCGTGCCTCCTTGAGTGGAATATCACGGTTACAAAATCGGCCTGCCCTAGTAATGCATGCCAGACGCTCCTCTAATATCACACAGTCATCTTCTTAAACAGTTTTTTTTATTCTTATTTTCAGTCGACTGCCCTGGATAAAGGATCCAAGTTCTTCCAAGGGCGTGGCGGTTTCAGCGTCCACCCGCAACAGGATGAAATCTTTTAAATCCGGAAACATATTTACTGGCAAATTCCAGTTTTTATTTACTCCAGCTTTTCTTTGAAAATATTTACTTTTTTTTTTCTTCCTTTTTTTACTCAATAAAGCAACTTTTTACCCCCCTTGAACACAATAAATGCTTGTTCTATTGTTAAACTGGGCAACCTTTTTTTCTTACGTCAATAAAACAATGTTTACTCTAACCAGTCTGTTGTGTTTAATTTGGCGCTAGTTAACATGTGTACCGTTGAAGCTCAGACCAGTCACCAGACTCATTTGCAGGGTCCAGCTTCGTCCAACTTGCAGCATGTAGCTTAATGCATTGAAAATAATTATTTGGCCGAAAGGTTCTTTGTTTTTATGTATCGTGTTCCCTCACTTCTTAAGCGATCATGACCCTCCATAACTTCCCGTCCCTTGCAGCTCTTAATAAATTTTGTCTTTCTGTTATTTCTCCTAAACCCTGATCTACCATCCATTTACACAAGCTCATTACGTAAGCTATGCGTAGGAAACTCTATCCCTCTTGTCCCGTATCTGTCCCGTGAGTATCAACTTTTCCAAGCCCTCTTTCCTCATTATGTGCCCCAGGAACCTCAAATGTCTCTTCCTGATGTTAAGTATTAGTTTCCTTTTAGGTTCCATTTTCTCCAAAACTTCGTCGTTGCTCACATGTTCGTTCCACGGTATTCTCAGCATCCTTCTGTAGAAACACATTCCTGTTGCTTTAAATCTCTTCATTTTTGAGCAGATTGTTCTGTATTCACTCTTGTAGAGGAGGAGAGATATTATATAGGAGTTTAGTATTCTTTTCCTTGCTTCTAGCGAAATTTTCCTGTTTCTTAATACTCTGCTTAGCTTTTGGAATGCTTCTATGGCTATCCCAATACGCCTTCGGATTTCAGTGTCGCTCTTTCCGTCCTCTGTTAAAACATTTCCTAGATATCTAATTATATTGTTTGATTTTGGTACCTCCGATTTACAGCACACTTTGGGCTCATTTAGCTTCTTGATTGAGTAGTTGATTAACTGTGTGCTGAGTACTATTATACTAGGCACTCCACACTTTACTTCGGAATCTCCTGCAACTCTTCTGGACGGTCTCCTTTTTTGAAGTTGGTGAATGCTGCCATAATCCTTGCCTTCAGTTCATCTTTGGTGTTACAAGGAGTTTTGTTTGTCTCTCGCTCAGTAGAACAACATTCCTGTTGCTTCAAGTCTCTTCTTCATCTTTGAGGAGATCGTCCAGTACTCACCGTCATATAAGAGGACTGATATCACATAGGAGTTTAGTACTCTTTACCTTGCTTCTAGCGAAATTTTCCTGTTTCTTAATACTTGATAATATTGTTTGATCTTGGTACCTGCGATTTGCAATTCGTACTTTGGGCTCAGACTTTTACTAACAACCATGCATTTCTTGCCGTTGAGGTTTTATCAGTTCGACTCGTTTATCTTCACGACCTTCTGTAGGAGGTTTTGTAGCTTTCTTTCTGTGTCTACTATCAACACTGTGTCATTTGCATACTGTATGTCGTTAAAATATGAAAGGGAATTTATGCAAATGCTTACACATATGGTCTCTTGTAGCAAAAATGTCTGAGGAACCTTCAACAAAAATGCCTTGAACTTTTTATAGTAGTGCGGCTAGCTGTATGATGGGTCATATCTCTTGCGTCCCTTCTTCTTCTTCTACTTCTTCTTCTTCTTCTTCTTCCGTTTCCTCTTCTTCTTCTTCCGCTTTCTCTTCTTCTTCCTCTTCTTTTATTTCTTCTTCTTCCGTTTCTTCTTCTTCTTCCTCTTCTTCCGCTCCCTCTTCTTCTTCCTATTCTTCTCTTTCCTCCTCTTCTTCATCCTCTTCATTTTCTTTTTCTTCTTCCGTTTCCCCTTCTTCATCCTCTTCATTTTCTTTTTCTTCTTCCGTTTCCTCTTCTTCTTCTTCTTCTTCTTCTTCTGCTTTCTCTTCTTCTTTCTTCTTCCTTTTCTTCCTCCTCTTCTTTTTCCTCTTCTTTTTCTTTTTCTTCTTCTTCTTCCGTTTCCTCCACTTCTTCTTCTTTCTTTCTTTCTTTCTTTCTTTCTTTCTTTCTTTTCTTTCTCTTCTTCTTCTTCTTCTATGCACCGTTTCCCTTCAGGACGTTGGTGATCCTAGCCCTCTACAATTTCCTACCTTTTGCAACTCCTAGTAAGTTTTTTTTCTTTACCATCCCTCCCACCCGTTGTTCCACCATCCATTTACAAAAGTTGGTCATGTAACTAACCACAACCTGTCTCTTCCCTGTCCAATTTACTTTCGATATATCCTGGAAGTATCAAGCTCTCCTTCCTTTTTCGAAAAAGGTTGCCTAGGCCAGTGTTAAATCACGAATTTGCATTGTTGGTGTTACATTTTTTTAATTAACATACCAGATATCGAGATCGGGATTTGAACTCGGTTTACGAGATCTCAGCTCGAATATTCTTTGCGACTAGCATTTTTATTGTTTATTGTTCTATTCTTATAGTTAAGGTAAAATGATTTTCCTTATAGTTTAGTTTTTAGTTTTTTCCTTCCGCTTATGCAGTTAGGCGTCTCAGGAGAGACAGTCGTCTGTCAGCTGCAATGTAAGGAGACTGGAGGAGAGATAACTCGTGGGCTCTAAGAGTGTCTGCCACTGAGTCACTCCAGCGTCTTCTTGGTATGCCTCTCGCTCTCCAGCCAGGGTACCTCAGGGTGTATGCTCATTCGGCTGGTTGGTTGATAAGCATACGAGTGAGGTGTCCGAACCACTTGATCCTCTGTCGTTCGATGTGTTGCATGATTGGTATTGCTCCTACTATACCACTTATTGCCTCATTCATGTTCTTGTCTAGTCTGGTCTTGTTTACTGCTTTCCTCGGGAATTTCCTCTCACAAGTGATCAGTTTCCTCGCAAGGGTTAGGGGCCATGTCTGGCACCGATATGTCAGCGTTGGTAGGAAAATGGCGTTGATGAGATTTGCCTTGGTGCTCATGGAAAAGCTAGGATGTTTTAGAAGAGGAGGAAGTTGGTAACTGACCGCATTGGCTTTCTGGCCTCTGCTTTCGATTTCTTTGTCTAGTTTGCTGTTTGCAGTAAATATGCTGCCCAGATATTTGAATTCACTAGTTTGCTTGAGCTGGGTCCCATTGATGTTAATGTCCAGTTTTTCTGGTCTCTGGCTGACGGTCATACCCTCGGTCTTACTGACACTGATCTTCATATCGTATTTCTTACAGCTTGAGTTGACTTGGTCTGTGTGTTCCGTAGCTGGATCCTGCCGTTCTTCATCATTGCCTTATCATTAACGTATAATAATTTTTATTATAATTATTGGATAATAATTTTCTTATCATTGACGTATAATAATTTTCTTAGGCTTAGCCTATAATAATTATCTTTTATTTAACGTATTTTCTTTGCTACAGTGAAAAAGTTGATCCACTCCTCTTGAAAAAAAAATCCAGCACATTCAGCTAGCGTAGAGGCAAATGTGTAAAAGGAGATGCATTTACAGTGATGTTGGCGCACCAGAGACATACACCAAAAATAACGTTACTACATCTTCTGGCTAAAAATAAAACTTAAGCAGATTAATATCGTTTTTTTTTTTTTGTTTTTTTTAATTCGACCTCAGTCGAGATTATCAAGTCCACCACTACGTGCCGCTTTAAACTGGAAACTACATAATCTTTTCAATGGCTCTATAGTATGCGCCCAACAGGGGTAACATAATCTTTTCAATGGCTCTATAGTATGCGCCCAACCGGGGTGACATAACCTTTTCAATGGCTCTATAGTATATGATATAACCAATGATACAGTTCTTTATTAACTAGAGAATTTATCTCTCTACTGAATTTTCAATAAAGATTTAAACATTCGTTAGCCAGAAGAGGGGGAAAGTGGACCAGAAATAAAATGGACCAGAACAAAGGTTTGCTATTGCCTCCTTAACAGTCCATATCGCTAAAAGGAGATTAAAGAGGATTTTTATCATTTCACCTCAAGAAAGGCGATAATGCCACTACGATGCAAGGGGTTACTGGGGGGGGAGGGAATGGGAAAGGACAATAAAAGTACTGTTTCTAGAAAGACAGAAGATGGCGATTGACGTTGCATTTAAGTTTTTGTAGATTGCAGTTAACAGGGAAGTGTAGCGGAAAAACACAATTTTCCACAAATTAAAGCGAAATTTACACAAATATTAGAAAACATATCTCTAACTACACACCAATTTTCATCTAAAAAAGTTTAAAAGAAGCCCAAATATATCAGACTGCTAGCCTTTATTGAAGCAAATCTCGTTTGCCACAGATGATTTCAACTACGTCCGCACCGCGATCTGTCCATGTACTTGTGGTATCACGGCTACAACTAGCTTGGACCGGCTCTGACCAGCTTGGACCAGCCATGACAAGCCAAGACCGGCTATGACTAGCTTAGACTAGCTCTGACCAGGTTGGACAAGCTATGACCAGCTAAGACCAGCGGCCCGAGTGAAAACACTCGGGTCCCCACGTTAAAAACTGACCTTGTGTCACAACCTGACTCAGTGGGGTGTCGAGTAAATATCTACTTACAGAAAGCTAAGAGAGACTTCACGCACGCACGCATGCAGACCTGCACGTATGCTGACTGCCCGTCCGACCATTAGGCTTTATAAACAACCTCCTGTAAACACAGTAAATGAACGTGCCCTATTAACACGACAAGCACAAAGCGGTGGCTACCGAGCAGTCAGCCGGGATTAAGCGTACTCCTCTTTCACGCTCTCACTTCAACCTGCGATTGTATACCACTTACCAGAGACATTTTTACAACTTGTATATAAAAATAAATCTTTGGTCATTTATCTAAACAAACGTCCAAGTTCGTTTCTTCTACTCCAACCAACATCCAACGGCGAGAACAACAGAAGCCAAAAATCAGAAGGGAGTTCAACAGGTGAGGGGTGCGAGAAAATAGAATATACGGTTACATCTAGTTATTTCAACAGTAAAACAACGAGACCTAATCGCCAATCTAGCAGTATGCTTAAATTCACGCGGTCGAGATATCAAGGCGGAGAGCTCATTAGAACAACTGTCATGCAAATGTTTATGGAAAAGACAGTGGGAAACCACGTCACGGTGCTGTTTTTTGCGCCTCGTTTAAAAAGTAGACTGACCGATGCTAAATTCAGAGTTGTCCGTCTCGTAGACTGCATGCTGACCACGACTAGAAAGTCCACTCTGTTCTACTATTTAACCCATAGCTGGGGAATAGAAGAGCAATGTTACTTAAATTGTTCCATACAGCGTACGGTGATAGATTTAGTGACGATTTGTACGCTGTAACCATTTTTTTATGCGCCGTCAATAATTTGATTTAACGTCGCAAGAGTAAACCAAACAGAAAATAAAAAAGCAACGACCAAGAAACCGGAGAAACAATACGCCGAATTGAAAGCAAATAAAAATATCCTTACGCACAAGTATGTAGTGCGCTTAACACAAATATGTTTTTGAATGTGATGCGCTTTGATGTTGTCCGTTAACAGGGATTGGTTAATTAATTAATACGTTGAACGATGGGACAAAGTGAATAACATTATTATCTTTTTGATTGATTGTAATCGAAGGAGAAAACTGACGACAGATGGCGCTGAAGGAGTGTCTCAGAAATTGAGGTTAATTTTTAATATTAATTTGACTATTTCCCTCGCAATCTGCTTCTTTTTCATAATAAATATCAATACACACACACGCACACAAATACACACACACACACACACACTTGGTATAGCAAAATTGTTCAAATCGTATCCCAGCAAAATTGTACATTGTTAGATTAAGATCTGAACCGTTGCATTTTAAAAAATGATTAAAGATATCTTACTGGAATTCCATGAGATTTTTATAACATTATTGGACTCTACTTTGAGCAATAAGAATGTATAATTACTCTCCAAGCTTAACAGAAGAATCGTGATGAAATCGATTATAAACGAAAGTGACATGTTCATCATTAATTAATCATAGCTAAGGATAGGAAGCTCATGAAGAATTGAAATTAAGGTCATTCATATATATATATATATATATATATATATATATATATATATATATTCCAGGATCATTTTCTAACTTATTCAAGATGATCTTCGCCCTTTCTAATCTTTCTGTCCTGGAGTAACAGGTTGCCTCACAGGTTTCTCATACGATTTTATTTTCAAGTCTTTTTTGACTGCTCACGTGCCAAAAGTTTTATGGCTTGAGTTGGATCTTTTCTAATTGATCTCTTTAGCTCCAATTTGAAATGATGATCCCTCTTGCTGTTGTGACCTCCTGATCCAGTTTTCGTCTCTACTGCTCCCTCTTTTTTAAACTTATTCACCAATCTCTTGATGGTTCTTGAATGGACGTTGAAGATGGAAACCAGAATATAAATGTTAGTATCATTACTGAACGCCTGAATGATTGTTTCCTCTACCCCATTGTTCAGTTGAGAAGACAGTGGGTCTGACACGAAACGATTTTAACCTGTTCTCTATCTAGCTGAATAACTCAAATTGCGGCGGTATTTACGGTATTTATATATATATATTGATTAAACTGTGTATCATGTCTATCTGCCTGTGCATTCAAATCTAAATAAAAAAAAAGTGTCCTCCGACAGGAATCGGACCTGTGTCCCCCTTTGTAGGGGAAACTACCGTCTGATCCGGCATGTTTTACCGCTCGCCCATGAATGTCTCCACAGTAAGACTGGCTGCTTTTACCTCATTTAAGAAAAGCACATCCTCTTCACTCAGGGTATTTTTCTCGAGAGCATATATATGCTCAGTTTCGCACCAGTAACGTAAACAAAGCAATTTGTAAAGAATTAATGGATTTATTTTTTAATCGGATATTTTGTTTTTATTTCATCAAACGTTGCTATATTGGATACTTCTTATTTGAATTAGACGCCATGTGTGTGTGTGTGTGTGTGTGTGTGCGCGTCTGTGTCTGTGTTTATCATTTATTAAATAGTGTATTTATTTATTTTCTCATTAGAGAGCGCATACTTTTCTTTATTAAACATTCTTGAATATTCAGGTCGGTAGACGAAAATAAATAAAATATACTGTTTAATAAATAAATAAACGGGGCGTTTATTCAAACATCTACCAAAACTGACATTTAAGTAATATAATCTGTCCGAATAATAAATAAAAATCCATCACTTCTTTATAAATTGCTTTGTTTACTTTCGATTACGAAACTAAGCAGATATGAATGTTTCGAGAGTCTGGTTTATAAGGCATCATTCCACTTTGCTTGATCGTCGACGAACTCCATTGCCGAGACGGCCGAATGAACATCGCATACGGTTTCTCCTGCCAAAGAAGATTCAAGTTCGAATCCTACCAGAGATCGCATGTTTTTCTTTAATAAGATTTCTGGAATATTCAGGCCGGTAGATGAAAAAAAAATATACTGTTTAATAAATAAACGAAGCGTCTACGCAAATAGTTATATATCGGGTGTAACACCAAAAGTGTCCAAATCGCCTAACCACAAAATTGTCCAATTGTTAGATTAAGATCTGAACCATTGTATCTTAGAAATGATAAAAGATATCACACTGAAATTCTCCGAGGTTTTTATAACACTATTGAACTCTATTTTGAGCAATAAGAATGTAACGGAAGAATTGTGATAAAATCGATCATAAACGTAAATGATATGTTCCTCATTAATTAATCATAACTAAGGATTGAAAGCCCATGAAGGATTGAAATAAAGTTATATATATATATATATATATATATATATATATATATATATATATATTATTCGAGGATCATTTTCCAACTTATTCAAGATGATCTTCACCCTCTCTAATCTTTCTGCCCTGGAGTAACAAGTTGCCTCACAGTTTTCACGTACGATTTCATTTTCAAGTCCTGTTTTCACAGCTCTTTGAACTTTCATAGCTGGAACTCCTCTCTCACGTGCCAAACATCTTATGGATTGAGTTTGATCTTTTCTAATTGATCTCTTTAGCTCTAAATTGAAATGATGATCCCTCTTTCTGTTGTGACCTCCTGATCCAATTTTCCTCTCTACCGTTCCCTCGTTTTTAAACTTATTCACCATTCTCTTGATGGTTCTTGAATGGACTTTGAAGATAGAGGCCAAAGTATGAATGTTGATACCATTACTGAAGGCCTGAATGATCTTTTTCCTTTCACCATTGCTCAGTTAGTAAAACATAGTGGGTCCGACACAAAACGATTCGAACCTGTTGTATTTCTAGCTGAATAACTCAAAGGGGTTTTTCAGTGAATCTTACGACAAATGGTGTCAAGATGGCTAAACCCCTTATCTGAATACATGGAAAAAGAAACTCAATTAGTTTAGCGTTTTTTTTTGTTTTTTTTTTTGTTTTTTTTTAGATATTAAACATTTTTGCGGGATAAAAAATTATGCTCTTACACAATTTGCACAATTTTGCTATTGCACCTGGTGTATTTTATTGCTTCAAACGTTATTAAAGTGGAGTTCTCTGTCGCCGAGAGGTAAAGTACTCCGGATCAAACGGTGGTTTCCCCTACAAAGAGGGACCAGGTTCGTTCATTGTCGAGGATCACATTTCCTTTATTAAGTTCAACAGGAGTAGATAGGTTCGTTTATTGACCGGTTCACACTCCTCTCCAGTTCTTTGGACAGGAGTAGAGGTTTAGAGGTAATAATGTATTGCTGGTAATGATTTTTTACAAAGCATTTCTGGTATTAAAACTTATTTTTACACTTTCATAATGTTTTGACCCCAGTTTGGGGGTTAACTATTTACCCATAGCTGGGACCCTAATAGGTGCAACCACCCCGGGTCAGAGTGGACCTTGGAACACCAGCAATTAAGAGGTGGTTCCTTGCTCCTCAAAACCTCCAGATCAGAGGCCTTGCTGTTGGACATTGTTTATTGCCTTACCCAGGACGCGGATGTTAGTTTATCGTCTTACCCAGGACGTGGATGGTATTTTATCGTCTTACCCAGGACGTGGATGTAGTTTATCGTCTTACCCAGGACGCGGATGTAGTTTATCGTCATACCCAGGACGGAAAATTGGTAGTATTACGAGGATATATAGGCTAGATAAAGATCGACCCCAGACTTGATGAGATTTAGGCCATAGATTTTTCTGGAAGCATCCATGATGATGATGATTAATGATAAGGACTTGATATTACATATTTCTAAAAGAACAAATAATGCAAACATTTCCGCTGTAAAGTTTGTAGCTCTGCGCCCCGGTTAAAAATGCATTCAAATTTAAGATAATAATGATAATATTTAAAACGAAAACAGTTTCTTTGATTTTATTTTTATTCACTATTTTAGCAAGTGAGATTTTTCAGACGTGTGATGACCGATAACTTAAATGACGTTGACAGCAGCGAATCGTGTTCAAATATGGAGATGAAAAGGGAGATAATCCATGTTTATCCTGACTCATTTATTGCCATTGTTTTGTTTTGTTTTTTTTTTTGTTTTTTTTTTTTCATCTTGAAAATTTTAAGCACCATTAGGTGGCTTTTTCTTTTTTTTTTTCTTTTTTAACTATTTTGTTCCAATTCGATAACTTATGTCTGAATTTCTCCGATGATGAGTTATCATTATTTACTTCTGGAGTCCTTGTCCTCATCTTTGCTGTTGTTATCACAACGTTTTGGCTGTTGTGCTCTCCGGCCTTCCTCAAGTGTATATCGATCTGGATAACTTACAGGAAATTCCTAACTGAACCCTTTATTTAATCTACTGAATTAGACTGTTCTCGTTCCACTGCGCATGTCTAGGAATATCGTCTCCTTTTTAATTGGTACTGTTCCGTTGTTTCTCACCCGTTTCCACTGAGTGCAAGTACACACTGCTCGAGCCAGGGATTGAACTAACAACTACTATGTCACTAATTTCACAAACCAACGATTTTACCCATTTAGACCATTGTCCTACAGGACAACAACTGAACAATAATAAATAAAAATAAAAATTAGACACGAGCAGTGGGATCAGAATAGTCTACTCCCGTAGATTAAATAAAGTGTTCTGTTCAGAATTCCCAGTAGGTTACCCAAGATCGATATACACCTGAGGAAGGCTGGAAGATAGAACGGCTGAAATGTTGTGATAACAACAACAAAGATGAGGATATTAGTCCAAATATAAATAGTGTAAATAATAAAGGGTTCATTTCAGAATTGCCTGTAAGATACCTGGAGGGATATGCAGCTGACGAAGGCCGGGACGCACAATGGTCGAAACGTTGTGATAACAACAAGAAAGATGAGGATAACAGTCCGAATATAAATAGTGTAAATACAAGAATCCTTCGATTGGTGCGGTTAATGTGCAACTATAAAAAAATCAATTTTCAATTACTATGGTTAAACTGAAGAATGTTTTACCACACTAATCAGGTATTATGCATACACTAATCGAATTTTAGTATATAGAAATTTTAGCGCACTAATCGAAAGTGCATTAATCGAGGGATGTCTGCATTTTGTTTCATTTTTTTTTTTAATTTTATACTTATGGAATTTTTTTTCTCTTAATTAACATTAAATTCGAAACAATGACGAAGACGTTTGTGCATTGAAGAGGAAATGAGAGTGTATTCTGGTTGGTAACCGGTATTTTCTCTCTTGTGGGGATTGACGCAGAGAATAGGCTTTTAACACTGCAATCTGCCCTGCTAGATACCTCCCCCTCCCCCGCCGACTGTCTATTGGCCTGTCTACTTATCTACCTCAGTGCCTACTAGACAGCTTTTTGGCGCCTGAATCAAACCACGTGTCCCACATCACGTTTAAACCGTGTTTTCTGCATTCCGAAGGACGCGAGTTCGATCCAGACAGACAAGACAGAACCGGGTTCTCTTTCTCTGCTGAACCGCTACAGAGAGTTTTTTTTCATTTACATCCTTCCATAGAAAAGATCGCTTACAATCATTAATCCTATGTTTCGCATTAACGGTTACCATTAATTTATTAAATGAAAAAAAATATTTATATTATAAAAAAAAAATAATAATTTCGCGATTTTAATTATTTGCCATGAATTTCCTAATTTACATACAACACGCGTCAAAGTATTTTGTTGTTGCTTCTCTGAAGTGAACCCCAGGCAAGGAGGCTTTACTGGTCAGTTTCCATGAAGTGATTGATCCAGTTTCTGTGATATGAGACCTTGGTGAATATATCCAAAGATTTATGAAGATCCGGCAAAATACCTCGACTGTCCACTCCAGCGATGACTAGTTTATGGTCACACGACCGCGGACACCAAAGGGGCGCACCCGAATCTCCCTGAAATGGACCAAAACGGAATAATCAATTTGAAAGAGTCGATCAGCAAAACTGTTCTAATTGTTTTCGTTTTTAGTTATTTCTTTTTCTGAACGCCGTGTCCTGAAAAGAAAACACTTGTTTGAACACAAGAAAAATTAAATAAAATGCTCAATCGCAGTACCTTGTCTGTCGTCTTTAATGAAACATGTATAAATGAAGGATTGCTGCCTAAATACAAATATATATATATATATATATATATATATATATATATATATAAAAAAAATAGATGCTAAAAGATTTAGGCCTTAAAACGAAGTTAACAACCAATATAAAAACAAGTAGATTTTCTTGATGTCACCCTTGACCTTATGAATAGTTCTTATCAACCGTATGTGAAGACAAACTCTAACCCCGTATGTGTATATCCCAATTCTAATCACCCAACGTCAGTCATTAAGCAGATACCTTCTTCCATTGGATTTAGAATCAGTGCGAACTCTTCTAATGAAAGGGTTTTCAAAAGGCATCGGGAATTTTATAACTCTGCCCTCAGTAGTAGTGGTTATAAAGGTACCAACATTAAATACGTAAATCCCATTAATACTGACCATAATAAGAAGCGAAGATCCAAGAAGATCATCTGGTTCACTCCCCTTATAATCTCGTGGTTAAAACAAAGTTAGGACTAAAATTCTTAAATCTTAGACAAATTCCCTAAAACGAACAGGCATAGTAAAATCTTCAACAAAAATACTCCTAAATTTAGTTGCAGCTCTGCAGATAACTTCGAAAAAAATAATTAAAAAGCATAATAATAAGGTATTTAACAGATATAAAATCTCAAAGGGTATGACAAAATGTAGTGATACGTTAAATAATACTAAATATCATAACACCAATACTAATGGATGTGACTGTAAGAATCCCAAAGATTGCCCATTACAAAACAATTGCCAAACTAGTTCCCTGGTTTATCTTAGTACCATTTCTTCGCTTGAAAACCCGAATATTAAAAAGTTTTACATTGGTAGTACTAAAAAGCCGTTGTTACCGGCATGTTTTTCCTTCGAAAATAGTTCTCTGTGCAAGTACTATTGAAGTTTAAAGAAGAAAAACAAAACTCCCACTGTTAAATGGAAGTTAATTGAAGAGCTCGTACTTGTAATTCTTTATATGTCTCAATGAAAAGCTAGAAATTATTAAATTTAAGGACAAGATAAATCTATCAAATCAAAGGAAGGACCTCACTGTTAACTGCAGGCATAAATTACTTATTAACTTGCTGATGAAATGATATTGTAAGTCTCTGAAAAAAATTTTTGTTCTTAAATTTTTAATTATTATCTACCTTTAATTGCCAAGAAATTAATATAAAGAGGATTATTTAGTTTATTGAATAGTTGTAACTCTTATTGAATTAATCTTACAGAGCCTCTGAATTTAATATGGCTATTTTGAGAAGGATGTTTGTTTGTACATGAGTATATTTGTTTCCACTCCTGTTCTACATGGGCGTACTTTTATAAATTCTTGTTTTTATGTCTGTCTTTATGTGTGCTTGTTTTTTTTATTCATGTCCAATTACATCTGTTTGTATATGGGTGTTCATATTCGTTTATTTATATATATTTTTCTTTATTAATATTTTTATTGTTGTGATCTTGTGTATATGTATATTATTTATATATGCTTGTGCATGCATTGATGTGCATAATATATGTTGCATTCATTGATACTCCTATCACCACTTTCTATTTCAAATTTCGTAATTGATAGAAAGAATTTATTCATTTTATATATATATATATATATATATATATATATATATATATATATATATATATATGTGTGTGTGTGTGTCTTTTTATATGTATGTTTAATTATATATTTATATACGTATGTGTATATTTATATATATATATATATCTGTATGTAGGTATGTCTTTATATATATATATATATATATATATATATATATATATATATATATATATATATATATATATTAATTAATTAATTAAAGAATATAAAACACTTAAAATATCATAGATAATAATTTTCATTATGTATGGTATCTCAAGTATTTGATATTCATTAATAATAATTTTGCTCTGTCTTCTGACATAGAGCTCTCCCTGGATCTATATCCACCTGGAAATCCCATACGGATTACTATATTGTATCATTACTATATATATATATATATATATATATATATATATATATATATATATATATATATATATATATATGCGTAGTTTTAGGTATTTCCATATTGATCTTCCATGTTTGTACCAATTTGACTTGTAGTTGCGTTGTCTCATTAGTTATGTGGATGATTGAATCTTGATAAAAAGAATACCCGCTCGGCCCGGTGGCTAGGATCAAAGTGTAGTATCTGTGCTTTGTGAGCTGCCGAGCCGGGTGTCTGTCGAACTCTCTGCTTGCAGAGGGGTACCCGGACGAAGCTCCGCCGAAGGGTGGGGTTTCGTTCGGGGAGGTTGACGGAACTAGCCCGCTTGGACGGGTTTAGATGGGTTTTATTTTTGGCTGGGCCTACGGGCTCGGACATACCCACATTAAAAAGGCCTTGTGCCACATTCAATTCCTGTGGGTGAATTGATAAATACCATCTGTCGTGCGTATATTTGCGTTCTCATATATTCAATCATATTTATGTTTGTCTATTATGACGTGATGTTAAACCTTTCTCCCTAGTCTCTAATGACAACCCTGTCAATGTAACTAATTCTGTAGCCACATTTTACTCCTCTTACTTACGCTCAGATTCGGACGAAAAATTTAACTTATTTCTAAGAACAATACGTGAAAATTTAAGTATATTTTTTTCTTTGAATAATTTTGTAAGTTTCTAAACTTGACGCATGGTTGTATTCAGAGTTTAATATGCGTAACTTTTATTTTTTTAATTATATATAGTAAATCGGAGATTAATTAGTTATCCTCATTTCCTATAAAATCTAATATTTATTTTAAAGCATTAATAAATTGTATCTAGAGCCCATTGCTTCATTATTTAAATTATCATATAGTTGTAATTTGATTGGCCATTACATCTTACATAAAAATATAACCCCCAGTGGGGGTAGTGGTTGGTTTTGAACTCTTTAAAACTTTATTTTACTTGCAACACCATCACTTGACAAGACACTAGAAGTGTTGAAACAAAATGGCTATTTTTGTATAACATAAATAATATAATAATAAATATACCTTTTTCGTCACCGGTAGCAAAACTCTGAGTTTCATGAACAATGCAATCTATCTATCTATTTATCTACCTATCTCTCTCTTCCTATCTCTCCCCCACCCCTCTCTCTCTATGTAGATATATATATAAAGACAGAAGAAAAACTTATGTTAGTCGGCGCTTTCCGTCATCTGAGGGCTTTTATCAAGGCAAATTTTCCTTGATAAAGTCCCTCAGAAGATGAAACGCGTCGGTTAAGACAAATTTTCCTTTTTGTCTTTGTTAATATTGTCCTTTTTACAGATATACTCTGTCTCAAATATTTACATACACACACACAAACACACACACACACACACACACACACACACACACATATATATATATATATATATATATATATATATAATAAAAATATAGCTTTAAGGTATGCTATATTTACTGATGAAAGTGCTTAATACTGTCCACTTCTATATTTTACGAAGCTCAGAGTCGATCTTCGATAAGTATCGTGATTTTTATATTTTTGATACAATCATTATCGTAATATTCAGAATAATAGTTGGTTGATGTAAAGTCAATTACAGTTTATATTACTGCGTTGAAATAATTTTAACCTCACTGAGCTGTCAGTGACAACTAACTTGTTTTTTTTTACGTCTTGTGGGTTATTTAAAGCCGAAAAATATTTTGGATTGTAAGAGGAATTCCTTTCGTACAAGTGTATATTGTGTTTGCAATCTTTTGGAGATGGTGATATTTCCAAGTACTAAGTTGTTAGTATTTAACCCATAGCTGTGGGAGAAATGATGGATTCATATCTTTCTGAATTGTATTTGCGCGTAAATGGATGTAACAAACTCGACTGGAATTTGAACTCGGCTCTCCGATTTCCCACTGCCGAGTTGCTGTCTCTTGTATTCGACTCAGTGGTGACGAAACGTTTATTAAAGATGTTAAGCAACTGGGTCATAACTCGAGAGTTGTACCATTTCCATAACGACATTAAGTAACCTCGGGCGGAGTACCATTTGGTCAGGCTAACGGTGTAAAGTTACGAATTAATAAGAAACACTTTTTTTTTCTTACCGGTGCTGCAGCTTGATTGACGCCAGGAATGGATTTCACACACATCTCTGACTCGACATCAAAATTGAAACGACTGAACACGCATTCGCTTGGCTCGGCGATCTTCATGATGGCATTGTGAAGGTGAGACGTCATCATCAACTTCGATCGACCTGGCACGAAAATAAAACTTCGTCATTAAACACTGTATATTTCGCTTCAGTATCGAGTGACTTGAAAAGTTCTTTCTTTCCCTAACCTTCAACCAGTATTTCTTAACAGAAGCGCCCAGGTGCACTAATGTGCTCCGAAAGGTAAGCCAGGTATACCCAACTTAATAGAATAGTAATTTAATAAGGGAGTAGGACAACTCAACACCGCCGACAGGACACCAATGACTGAGCGCCGGGACAACTCAGGACCGAGTCAACTATGATAATTAACCCTTTGAGACCTGCGTTCCTGAACAATTTGAACTCTTCTGCCTGAGCTCCTGAGTCAAAATTCGCAAATAATTTACATGTAATGTTTCACGGTAGATATAGAAATTGTTACAAGTGTTTACCCACCTTTCAACCTGTAGCTGGGCATTAAGTCAGTTTTCTCTACCACTGTTCAACTGGTGGCTGTACTTTACGTCATTTTCTCAAAATGTCAGGGCTCAAAGGGTTAAACCAGTATTTCTCAACCAGTGCGATCAAGCGCCAGGCGTACCCCAAGTTAATAGAATAGTAATTTAATAAGGGTGTAGGACAACTCAACACCGCCGACTGAACACCACTGACTGAGCGCGGGGACAACTCAGGACTGTGTCTGTCTATATTTCTGAGATGAGGAGTTATGTACACTATCTACATTATTCGGACTATTGTCCTCATCTTTGTTGCCATATTTATCACAACGTTTCGGTCTTTGTACGCTCTGACTTTCTTCAGGTGGTTGGGAATGTCAAACAAGGACACATGGCACAGTGGATAAAGGTGTCAGTTAGATCCAGTTAGATCCAGTTAGATCCAGTGACAGGACCCAAAGAGTGTGGATTCAATACCTGGTTAAGACAGTGGAGAACTTGGAGAGGGGAATTAACAGGAGATAACTGATAACTGACATCCATTAGACATGGCACGTGGAACTAGAACAGTCTACCCCAGCGAGCGAAATAAAGGGTTCAGTTCAACATTCCAACCACATGAAGAAAGCCGGAGCGTAGAGCTGCCAAAACGTTGTTATAAATATGGCAACAAAGATGAGGACAATAGTCCGAATAATGTAAATAGTGACAACTATGATAATTAAAACCCAAAAAACTGGTTCATATTTCACATGACTTTTCAAATGCCTTATTTGAAGAAAAATATTCACTAATTAAGGATTTAATCCTTAATAAATTACTTTTATTCGTTTATAAAAAAAAAAAAGTTGTTTTTCAGGTGATGAGTTGTCTCGGTTCTGAATTGTCCCGGGGCTCAGTCGGTAACGGTCAGTCGTTGGTGTTGAGTCGGCTGTCTTGAGTTGTCCCTTTCTGATTTATCAATTATTTTCATATCTAAAAAAAAAAATTATTTTTTAAAAAAGCTAGAGACACCAAGCACATTGGTTTCCATATCTAAGAAAGAGTGGATAATCCTTTCCCTTTTGCCAACCTCGATGGATTTAAATCAGTCATTACCGGTCCCCCTAAGAAAAATAGCAGAATCTTCATAAATCCATTTAAATGAAAACTCCACCGCTTAAATATACGATGTAATGTCTTAAAAATAAATGCTCATTTCAGGAGACTTTATTATTTTCAGACCTCATGGCTTATTTTTCCCTAGTAAAATTTAAAGTGCACCCCAGAGTTTTAGTTATTCTACAAGTGTACCCTGAATTAAAAATAGTTGAGAAGTTCTGCCTTGGACAGTACTTAGTAAAAAAAAAACAAAAAAAAATAACTCAATCTTCAGGTCATAAGATTGGCTTGAAGACAACATGGCTTGAAGATTCCTTTTAAGCATGAAACAGCTGTCGCCGTTGGGCATTGGTGTCAATATCCACTTTTATATTTACATACGCTATATCCCATATATTGAGCACTTTAATCCATAAATATAGCATACCTTAGAACTATATTTGTTTGGGGTGCATTGGGATGCCTGCTTTGTTGGTTTTAGGGAGTTGGATGTCCAAGGTTAATATTCTACTAGTCTATAACCATGATTTTTGAATAGTTTCCTAATCGCTTTGTTAAATTTTCGAAACAAAAATAAAACAAGATAAGGAAATCTACATTTCACCTGCGGACAAGGGAGGTGGGTTTGTCATAATGAATAGAGATTCATACGATGAAAAAATGAATTTACTATTAGATGATGCCGACACATATGGAAAAATAAAGGAACAGAATACTATTCTGAAACTTTATTTGAGGACGATTAACTGGTGTAAATTTTAATTGATCTCTATTAATATATTGTCAACAATCTGACACAAATCAATGGATTTTTTAATCCGACTTTATTTCTCATTATTATAAACGTTATCTCTATCTATAAAAGGCAAGATGTGTGTGTGTGTGTGTGTGTGTGTGTGTGTGTGTGTGTGTGTGTGTGTGTGTAATGAATGCACGGCCGCAATTTTCGATTGATTTGCACCAAAATTTACATGCACATGCTCCAAGTTAGTGGGAAGGCCAAGACCGACTTTGCATTTCCCAACTCCCATCGATAGTGGAAATAATCGATTTTTTTCATGCTTCTACAGCAGTTTTCATGTAGTTTGCGGCCATTTTGTACTGGCCAGAGTGAGAGACATAGCTGGCTGCCACAAATAGGCAGGAAGATTCTATTGGCCAGCGTGAGAGCCAACAGCTGATTGACACGAATGATAACTAGCATGCTAGCATGAAAAAAAAATCGATAGCTGCATTCGTCACAAGTGGGAAAAATTTAAATCTGCATGGCACTTTACTCCAACTGGCTCATTCGCTTGCTTAAACTCAGCGTTGATTCTGATTCCGCAGAAGTGGGTTGGGTGTGAAAAAGTATTTGTTGTTAACATTCTTTTTTCATTCGGTTTTTCCAGTGACGAGTCCTTTTTTAAAGCTGATCGTTTTGTGTTCATTTTGTTTTTTCGTAATAGATTTAATGTTTAGTATAGAGCTTAGAAAAAATTCGCAGTGTGAGATAGGCAAGAAGTAAGGCATGTAGCAACATCAGCGCGGCAAAGGGCACTCCTTTAAAGGCAAGGAATAGCAAAAATCGTTTTAAAAAAAGAAAGAACTAAGAACATGTACTTCCGGCGAAAATAATCATCTAGAATCTAGAAGTTCAGAGTTCAAAGAAAAAAACTCCGACACGAGTAAAGTAAAAATAACTAAACAAAGTGCTCAATACGCTAAGTAGAGCAAAATAAGTAAGTAAACCTAAAGAGCCAGACGATCTGCGTAGGTGAAACCTAGGTAGATTAGTCTGGCTCTTTAGGTTTATTTATATATATATATATATATATATATATATATATATATATATATATTTTTGTTTGATATATATATCAAACAAAAATATAATATATTTTATACTATTATATAAATTTTTATATATAATATATATATATTTATGAATATATATATATTTGTTAATACATATATATATATATATATTTGTTTACGAAAGGATTTCGCCATTTTATATCATTAACTTTACTAATCTACTTTTTGTATGAATGATTCATTGTAATACAAATTGAACTGTACCACGTATTTGATTTAAAAGAACTGATCCGAAGTGCAAATTTTCGGGATAACAACTGAGATATTTCTCTATTTATTGAACAATTTAGTTCATGCCACACTGACTGATAAACTCTAAAATTGTCAAATTACCATATTAGTAAAAAATGCACTCTCTTAAATTTTCAAAAAAATTCAACCTTAGCGTTGCGACTGCACGCTCCAAAAGTTTGTATCCGTTAACACATTTAAAGAAAAAAAAAACGTATGTCGATTCGCATTTTATTTTTTCGTCTCGGATGCTACTTGGATTTTACTAAAAACAAAATAATTTCCAAGCCTGAGCATGACTGAATATACGGTTGAAAGTGCTTGCATATTAAAAAATGACCTTATACAGACCTTATAATTATTAAAAACAAGGATCATAACATTCATCGAGTGATTTGTAGGTTAATGCAACTTTAAAATTTTGTTTGCGAAAGGATTTCGCTATTTTATATCATTAACTTTAAAATCTACTTTTTATATGAATGATTCATTGTAATATATATATATATATATATATATATATATATATATATATATACCGTGTAACGAATTCTTATCGAGGTGACAAGTTTCCATTTTGTCCAAAAACTACACGTTGGAATTTAACGATGTTTTCACAGAATAATGGCAACAGATATATGCGCGTGCTGTGTAAAAACTGTAAGGTTCTGCGCAAGTGTAAACAAACCGCAGCCAAGAGTAACACGATACCTCAGTGTTCGAAATTATTAATGGGTGACTTCATATTCGTGCAATTATAGGTTGCAATTGTGACTTAACCGCTTCTGAGAAGTCTATTATAACATCTGAACTTGCAAAAGGTAAATCGACATTAGAAATATCCAAAATGATTGGAAGATATCACCAGACTGTGAGAAGGTTTGTTGCAGCACTCACAAAGGCACGTAAGAAAGCCGATAAGGGTGATTCGATGGTTGTTTCCCAAAGTTCTCTGTCGCGAATTAAACGTGAAGCTGTATATGACCCAGGCCTGACTAGCGGAGAACTTCTCAGGCGCATTGGAGAAACAACTGTGTCCAGAATTACTCGATGTCGTCTTTTGAAAAAGGTCGGGAAATCATTGAGATCCGGTGACAACGCCGCCATTGATAAAAAAAAAAAGACACGTACAGAAGCGCCTGAAATTGGCAGAAGATAAAATGAAGATCGACTTTTCGAAGGTTTTGTTCACGGATGAATCTCGTGCTACCATTGATGGCCCTGACGATTGAAGCAAAGGTTGTGTCGTAAACAGACGACATCGTCATCAACGCTTGAGACGCAAGCAAGGAGGAGGAGGCGTCATGCTTATGGATAGTATTATTGGGAGTAACATGGTTGGTCAGTGGAAAGTGCTTGACAGTATTACAATGATTGTAGATGCTTATATAGCCTTCCTGAGAAAGCACTTTGAACCTTGGTTAAAAAACAAAGCATCACGTTCAAGAGAACCATCATATTTATGCAAAATAATGTTTTTACTATGCATCGCATAAAAATACGGAATACTTGCAACACTTAGGTTTCTGTAGACATCGGGAAATGAACTGGCCGGCCAATTCTACAGACTTCTACCCAATTGAAAACATGTGGGGCATTCTGAAGCGACGAGTTTACGGGAATGGACGCTAATTTAGAAGCAATGGGGACTTGTGGGAAGCTATAGTGAATGTATTACGTGGAATTACATCAGAGGAGATCCAGAAATTGCCACGTTCCATGGATCAGCGCCTTATCCAGATTATTTCAAGAAGATCAGATATTCTATATTAACCAGCTCCACTATAATTTTTGAACTCTGTATACTTGTTGATTTCTATTTATTTCATGTCGGTTACTGTATGTATCCAAAGCGTTATTTTCTTGTTTACATGAGTTTTAATGACACCTCACTAATAGTTTGAAACAGTTATAATTTAAGTAAAGTTCCTGTGTATTTTTGCAGAACTTTACACTTTTTTACAAGATACGCGCATATAACTATTGCCATCATTTTGTGAAAATTTCGTTAAATTTCAACGTGTATTTTTTGGACAAAACAGAAAATTGTTATCTCGTTATTACACTGTATATATATATAATAAAGATGTTATCAAATTAACATTGTTGCAAACGATTAAAAACATTTTTTTAATTAATTTTCAAAAAAGTACTTAAGCTTCCCCATCCTGCTACCGTGCAAAGTGTTCCTGGGGCGAACACATCAGTGGAACTGGCCATTTCTGAAATTTGGACGTAATCAGACATGTTAACGGGTGTCTTTATTTTCAACAATGCCATGTCATAATCTGCAATACATAATAAGCAAAGAATTAAAGCATTTAAAAGTTAAGTAAACGGTCATAGCTCATTTATAAACGAACATATGAAAACAAATTCCTTCTACGCTACAGACAACCACAAAAAGACTAAATAAAATCCTATACCCTAAATCTAATCACCCTTAATCCAAATACCAAAACTAAAAACCAGAGAAAAATAAAGGGAAAATTATTCAAAACAAAGTATGTAAATGAATAAAATATTAAATAATATAAGCAATCTTGAGTTCATGACCAGAAATCTAAGTATTAGCCTTTAAAAAGTAAAGAGGGAAGAACCAGTATCTATTAAATCTATAAACACTCTGTTTTCAATAATATATAAACATCGTTACAATGTTCTACGTTTCTAGGTGAATAGTTCACCTAGAAACGTAGCACATTGTAATGATGTTTATATATACAAGGTAATTGGGTTAATTGTCGCCATTTTATATTTTCAATTTCGCGCATGCGCGCTATTTGTTTTTAATTTTGTCGACTGCAAAGTATAGTAGAGTCAGTTTGGCAGCGTCTGTAAGAAAAATAGCACCATGATGCAATTCGCTCCGCCAGAAATTTGGAAACGGCATGCTGTACTGCATGGCATTCGCACAGGAAGTTCCAATACGAATATTTCAGAGTGTTTGGGTTTCAATCTGAGGAGAGTGCAAAGGATTCGGAAAGAGTTAGATGAGTCTAATGGTGATTACGAAGGTACGGCAGGTGGAAAACTCCCTCTGATCGTTTCGATAAGAAAAGAACCCCCGAATTTGTTAGTGAGGAACCTAGACTCACACGGAAGCCTATATCAAGTGCCTTGAGGAGGTAGTGCTGCCCTGGCTCAAGAGTTTGGCTGCTGGAAGACCCTATGTCTGGCAACAGGACTCTGCACCATGCCACGCCAGCAGAAGAACACAAACGTGGCTGTCAGACAACTTCTACGGCCACATCACACCTTACACCTGGCCACATAACTCCCCCGACTGCAACCACTTTGATTATTATGTGTGAGTCGCAGCTGAGCGAGAGACCAACAAATTTTGTTGGTGGTATCAAAGATGACCTGAAGGCAAGAATTATGACAGTATTCACCAAGTAAACAAGAAGAGTTGCAGGAGATTCTGAAACTGTCTAGAGGCCATTGTTGAAGTCGATTTTATTGAATAACTTTACTCTTTAGTATTTCAAGATATTTTTGTGTAATTTTGGTAAATGTATCAATTAAAATGAGATGTGAGTATTATTTTCATTTCTGTGTAATTTAGGCGACAAAGTGAAAAAAAAAGACGTAAAGGACAAATGATCACGACACCCTACACGTATGCACATCTGCGTAGACTGGCGAACGCACACACGAACACAAAACTACAGAAAAAACTCACACCAATGATAAATGTATAAAAGGGAAAAATATAAGCAGTAAATTACTGATACCCACAGAAGAGTGGATGGATAGCTTCGCCTATGAAACTCTGGAATCAGGAGACTGAAGGTAACAGTGACAAACTTTTACTCATATTAATGATATATATATATATATATATATATATATATATATATATATATATATATATATATATATATATATATATATATATATAAGGTTAATGGTAAGAGTTGACCAGGAAACATTAGTATTAAAAAGTGCTCAATACACGTGTGAAAAAATAAAATAAAAATAAAAATAACATGTAAACTTTAAAAATTAGAAGGTCAGTTGAATCTGCTACATTGGTTTCAACTTTACTGTACCCTCAGGCGATTTTTATCAATTGACCTCTTAACGCTTTATTTAAAAAAAAAATTTAATGAACGATAGATTGTTATTTTCAAAAATAAATAAACAAATGCACGACATTGGGTGTAATAAAAAGGGGGGAGGGGGGTGTGAAGAAGAAGAAGAAGCGAGCGTATAGTAAATGTATCGGTGAAGAGACGGTATTTGAAATGTACTGTAATTTTTTTTTAATTTTCATCCAGCCTCGTATGTGCTTAAAAGAAAATTTCTAATGTGTAAGCAAGGACTTAAGAATTCAAATTTCTGGTTTAAAAGGTTTTGGGGATCCGGAAATGTCATAATCGCTAATACGCCCCTCTCCCTTTGTATTACACCCAACGACGTGCATTTATTTTTGAAAATAACATTATAGCGTTCATTAGTTTAAAAAAATAAAAGCATTAAGAGGTCATTTGATAAAATTACCTGAGGATACCGTAAGGTTGAAACCAAGGTAGCAGATTCAACTAACCTCTAATTTCTAATATATATATATATATATATATATATATATATATATATATATATATAATATATATAATAATATTATTCGTAACATACTTGTTGACACTATTCGTAACATACTTGTTGACAACACTAATATAATAGCATCACCTACATGCAAAAAAAGGCTAAAAATAATGGAAGCCTTATTAATAAAAACAAAAAAAAACAACTTAATAATATTAACTTTGAACATGGACATAATAAACTTGACCGTGTTTTTGAAAAATGAAAACATTTTATAAAACATACATACAACAAACTATTTCTTATTTTAACAGTTAAAATATAATCCTTGTAAATGGCTAAATGTATAGCCGAAAGCGCTCGGATAAAAAGAACATTCTGACAGGTTTTATATAATTTATCATCCGACAAGAAAAAAATTATTAGATCGCTTGAGAAATTGTATAAAAAACTAAGTAAAAGCACCTTGTCTGTCGTTTTCAATGAAATACATACACATATATATATATATATATATATATATATATATATATATATATATATATATATGAAAATTTATTCATCGGTTTCGTGTACGATGCAATCTCAAAAGTAATTGAAAACTAACGATTGCAAAATTTATCTATCTGAAGGGATTAGCATCATCCTATGTGTGTGTATAAGACGCAGGTTCTTTCATCCAAAATCGTGTCCAAATGACTGTTGCGTCTTATACCTTCGTTTAGAATTTAGCAAGGACAAAATCGGTGTGAAATTGGATTTATTCGTTTACCGGGTAGATAATATCAATTTAATGGCGTTATTGCATCAAAGGGAAATAAATGTTTTATAATGTCTCCCTCAGTTCCATACATTTTTCCGGATTTCATTGAGCCTAGACACCTACATAAGTTTGAGAATCATTCAAAGCTAAAATATTATTTAATTTACGATAAAAAAAATTAATTAAAAAAAAAAAAAAAAAAATTGTAATTCCAACGGATAATTTATTATTAAAACAGATATATTTCGGAAAGCTTTTACAATCCTTGATCATTCTTGAAAAATAAATGAAATTGTAACTAAAGTACATTGGCTACATTATAAATTCAAATTAACAAAAAAAAAATTCGATCGAATTGAAATCGCAAGACATGCGTAAGCTGAAAGCGTGAGAATTGCTGCCCTCAAGGACACATGGTACAGCGGATAAAGGCGTTAAATAGATCCAGTGACATGACGCAAAGAGTGTGAGTTCAATACCCGGTTAAGGCAGTGGAGAACTTTCAGAGGGAAATTAACAGGAGATAACTGAGAACTGACATCCATTAAACATGGCACATGAAACTAGAACAGTTTATCCCAGTGAGCGAAATAAAGGGTTCAGTTCGACATTCCAACCACCTGAAGAAAGCCGGAGCGTACAACGGCCGAAATGTTGTAACAAATATGGCGACAAAGATGAGGACAATAGTCCGAATAATGTAAATAGTGTACATAATACCTCATCTCAGAAATATAGACAGATGCCTAAAGAAAGAAAGAAATGCCATTTCCAAGCCAGAGTAGATAAAAAAAATACTCCTTATAGTTTTTTCGTATTTTCCGTTGAAGTAGGGAAGTCTATGCTGGGTTAATATTTATTAAGTTAATATTTATTCAGTTTTATTTCGATTTATTTTCTCATTGTTTAATGGCGATTTAGTGGCCTTATAGCCCAAGAGTCATTATCACGTTTTCGTAATGATTATGAATCACAAAATGTTCCTTTTTTTTTGTTTTCATTTTTCAGAAGTTTTGATCATGTTCTTTACTCTAAAATCAGCTGCATTTTATACGTGAAAATAAGCTTCTTTCCCTGGCATTTCTTTGTCTTTATTAACTGCGTCTTATGCTATATACAAAAGATTACGGTACCCACACACGTACTACAATCGTCCTCCCAAATATGATTTCTTCGGTACACTCACCCGAGGGCCACTGAGGGCAATCGTTTACAATAGACAAGCGAACTTGGATACACATTAAACAACCCGAAACACTGAGATTGGTCTCTCTCTCTCTCTCTCTCTCTCTCTCTCTCTCTCTATCTATCTATCTATCTATTTATCTATCTATCTATCTCTTACACAAGCACAAACTGTTGCTAAGTAGGTTTTGTTGTTTATAGCGAAAACCGCCTTTAAAAATCGCTGAAATCGGCAAAAGTTTTCATTTCCAGTTAACTTTATAGCTTTGTCGGAGTTAGCTCCCCCTTAATTCCCTAATTGTTCACTAGGGCACGCTCTCCCTACATTATAAATACTGGGCGACTTCTTGCCTCGTTCTCTTTTTCACTTTGCATTTCAGCGGACACATTTAAAAATGTGGTTTTTCGTAGAGAACCGCGTTTTCGCCCACTTGTGGGAAAACGCCATGAAACACACATACACGTACGTACGAACATTCGCCAAAATACAAACTCTTTACGTTCACACACTAACACAAATGTTAATGTCTTTGTCATTTGCAAATTTGTTGTTTAATACATATATTTGTTGATATATATATATATATATATATATATATATATATATATATATATATATTTTGAACAATAAGAAAATTAAAAATTAAAAAATTAAAATCATTAGACACACTGGGTTGTAGATTAATATTCTTTCGTTTTATTATTATTATTATTCCATTTAGATTCCTCGTCTAGTTTCGACCGAAATGGCCATCATCGGGAGGCGAAATATTTCTGCTTGCTGTTGGCAAGGAACTACAGAAATGAATGTCTTTTGTTGGAGAAAATGAACTTTTGTCTGTAGTTTTCATTTGTTTTTTTATTTTTTTATCTTTTTCACATGAATCTTTTAACATTCCTTGTGTTGGTCAAACAGTCTCTTTTAAATTGTTATTTGAGATAAGAACTGGATGGATACATTTTATCCTGAATTCTCTGGTCAGTTTGACAGTTTTATTGGACCTGGTGAGGGGATGTGTCTCTGTTTAGTGTTTGTGTGTGTGTTATTTGGTTCTTAGGGAGTGAGTGAGTATGATATGTGTAAGCGTGTGTATTGCTGTAGGTGTGTGTTATCATTTGGCTCATTAGGGAGTGAGTGAGTATGGTGTGCGTACGTGTGTATAATCGTGTGGGTGAGTGTGTATAAGTGTGAGGCCTCCATTCCTCCTTAAGCATGTCTGTCTTGTGTGGGTGAAAAAAAATGTGGGTAGGTTTGATTTGTTGATTGTTACTATTATATGTTGTTAAATTTATGATTTAGCCCGGCTGGGTATTGTGTTTTTTAGACGTTGTATCCACTTATTTTCATGGGACTCTAAAATCTTTCTAATGTTATCTGCTCTGAACTTTTCTATTCTCTCAATTATAGTGAATCTGGCATGGGTTTTGAAATCGTGTTTTCTAGGCGGAAATGTTGTTCTACGGGTAATAACTGTTCATAGGGAGTCGATTTAATTCGCTTACGATAATTATTAATTCTGTAGTTAAAGTAGTTAAATTCAGATTTTCCTACATATTGTTTCTGGCATAGCGTGCATTCTAGGAGGTAAATTATGTTTTGACTTCTACAGTTAGAATCGTGGTAGATTTTGAAAGTAGATTTAGTGATTGAGCTAGTGAATGAATTCGTGTTTTTAATATGGTTGCAACATAAACTTCTTTTGTTGTTACATGGTTGGGAAAATCCTGTTGTTTTTGTTCTCAGTTTCTTACGGATTACCTTGTCCCCTCGGCCTTGTTTGTTTTCTTTACATCTACGGTTGGATTCAACTTGAGTCCAACATGTTTTTGTAGTTGGACCTTCTTCTAGCAGGAAATTAAAGGCACGTGTTCCCAATTCAACAACAACTAATTCCCTATGGTCCTCTACAGCTTCAAGTTTGACATGTACCTAGTATCTTAACACGGACTCGACGATTATATTTCTAAGATGTAACTAACTTCGTTCAATAAAAATACAATCGGTTCGTTTTGCCTGTGTTAGCCACGAGTGGTTTTTTATATAAAATATTCCTTAGGTCGAGGGACCTTAAATCGAGGTTTTATTGTTACTCTAACTTTAGTCATCAATTTGATAAATGTTTTTAAAAAAAAGGGGGAAATTAATTAATGAAAAAATATATATATTAACGCTAGAACACTAATCATCAATAAAAGTTACACCACTACTAACCATGGGTATATCATACCCGATTTTGAAAATATCAAAAAAATATTAAATATAAATCTTTATTTGAAATATTTTATATGCAGGCACTTCAAACTTTGTACTTTGAGTTAACATTAATAGGAACTGAAAAACATATTATTTAGGTAAGAAAATCAGGTACTGAAAATTGTAATTAAAAATAGGAAAATTTGCACTGGGTACAATATACCCATTGTTAGTGTTCTAGGATTAAGAAAAGAAAAGGTAATTCAATAGTAAATAAAAGTTCAGACTTTTATCGGCGAATTTAGAAGTATAGAGTTGAAGTAGATTTTAGAAGGAATCGGAAAGCGAACCCCAAACAGGGAACAGGGGATAAGAGTCTGCTCCTGTCCAAAAACCACAGAGGAGGGTGAACCGGACGACAGGTGAACCTATCTACTCCTACTGAGAAAAGAAAAGGCCATTCAATAGTAAATAAACGGTCAAAGTTTTAGGCGGATACGTTAGAAGCATAGAGTTGAAGTAGACTTTAGAATGAATCGGAAAGCGAATCCCAAACAGGGAACAGTGGAATAAGTGTCTACTCCTGTTCAAAAGACCACAGAGGAGGGTGAACCGGACGATAGATGAACCTATCTACTGGAATTGAGAAAAGAAAAGGTCATTTAATCCTAAATGAAAGGTCAGAGATTTAGGCGGCGAATTTAGAAGTATAGAGTTGAAGTAGATTTTAGATGGAATCGGAAAGCCAATCCTAAACAGGGAACAGGGGATAAGAGTCTAATCCTGTCCAAAAGACCACAGAGGAGTTTGCAACTGGACGATAGGTGAACCTATCTACTCCTATTAAAAAGAAAAAAGTATTTACTTGCAGTGTGTTTATCTCTTGTGAATTTCGGATGTCTGTAGACTTTTACGATCGTCTGCTGGTTTCCAAACAATTTCTTCGTGTTTCCGATGTAGGCTGGGAACATTTCCTTGTCAAGATGACTGAAAACATAGTCAATTCATTAGATTTCGATATATATGAGAAAACATCCTGTAACTACAATAATTAAAAGACGCAGTTCAAAAGCATCTCCGCGTCCTTGTGGGTGACAAATTATTTTCAACCCTGCAACCCCCTCTCTCACAGACGAAATGTCTCAAACCCGTCACTGCCCTATCGCTGCTTCCATGGAAAAGTGCTTAGACGAACTGCATCCTCAGTTTAACGGCTAGGAGCCGCTATACTATGCGCATTGTAACGAATCACCCACATTCCCTCCGTATCCAATCGGTGAGGAGTAAGTCCCACTCGAACGGCTTCTTCCTACGAACCACTGTTCTGTGGAACCGACTCCCAAGAGGATGTTTCCCTGATCACTATAATCTTTACCTATTCAAGTCAGGAGTTAATCGTTATCTTCCCATTCTATCCGTATAAACTACTTCTTAACATAAAATAATATCACGCTGGAACACAGGTTCCCGTACGTTCACTGAAGTTAAGCAACGCCGAGCCTGGTCAGTTCCTAGATGGCTGACTGCTTCGGAATGCCAGGTGTTGTAAGCTTGGATGTGTGTAATGGTGTAATGAAATTGGGAATCGGAGAAATGTATGTGTGTGTCTGTGCGAGCGTGTGTGTGTGTGTGCGTGCGTGTGTGTGTATAAGGCGAAATTTAACGAAATTTTTGGTTATTTTTCATTGGTTAAGCAGACTTCATGTGCCTCAGTCTTGCCAAGCAGCGTTCGTGTGTTTGATTCATGTGCGTATGTGTATCATAATTTGCAGGATTATAATGTATATTCGCGCGCGCGTGTGTGTGTGTGTGTGTGTGTGTGTGTGTGTGTGTGTGTGTGTGTGTGTGTGTGTGTGTGTGTGTCTGGGGATGTTGGGGACAGATACATTTTTTATTTATATCTGAACTGTTACATTTTTCCGATCACTACAATCATAACCTGTTCAAGTCTAAGGTTAAACATTATCTTCCCCCACCTCTCCACATAAACTGTGCCTCTTACTGTTAACCTCAACATAGCCGGGTTGAAAGCCAGATTAACTCACGTGTTGCGTTCTTGGCTAATTAAGCATAAAGGAGGCCATTTCTCTTCCACTCAGACCACAGCCGATGTCCTCCAACATGAAGGGTCGCCTTGGTCACGGACATATGACCGTTAATTCCATTGTGGAAAAACCCTTCGCCCAGGCGATTAATTTCAGTCTAGGAAGCCCTCTACCCAGCGATGCCGTGTCATTGCAGCCCAGTTTATCCCCATTGTGACAGATCGCTGCTGATGCTACGATAGGTATTGTTTTTAATTCCGCTTCTTTTCTTGCCACACTCGTCACCAGAAAAAAAGTTAAAAACTTCCTCTAGATCTAATAATATCAAAATTGAAAAGGTTTAGTCGTGTATGGTAAACAAATAAATTTCAGCTTATATATATATATATATATATATATATATATATATATCAGGTCATCCCATAAGTTCTGTCCGAATTTTAACTTTTTGTCAAAATGAACGAAATTTAAAGAGTATTAAATATTATTTTTATGTTTAGAGGCATTTAAACTGATCAAATTTTATTTCAAAGAACAATAAAATTAAACTTTGTTTGATTAAAACCCTGCTAACATGGAAGTACCCAAGAATCATTTGAGGCACATAATGCTTTATGAGTTCAAGAAAGGAAACTCAGCAGTCGAAGCGGCTAGAAACATTCAATCAGTTTATGGAGAGGAATGTGTGAATGAAAGAACTTGCAGAAGATGGTTTGCAAAATTCAGAGGTGGAGATTTCACCCTTGAAGATGAAGATCGAACCGGACGTCCAGTTGAGTTTGATGAAAAGCTTCTTGAAGCAGCACTTGAAGAAAATCCTGCTTTATCAGTTGAGGAATTGGCAGTGGTTCTCAGCTCAAACCATACAACTGTTCATCGTCATCTTCAACAACTTGGAAAAGTTCCTAAACTTGGAAAATGGGTGCCTCATGAATTGTCTGAAAACAACCTCAAATCCCGAGTTGACACCTGCTCTTCTCTCCATTCTTGCCAACTTATTTCACCTTTTTGGGATAGACTTGTGACTGGCGACGAAAAATGGATCTTTTATCGAAATGTTAAGCGTCGTAGCCGAGAAGGGAACTTCATGGGCAAAAGGTTCTTCTTTCAATCTGGTGGGATCGCCAAGGAATAATCCACTTTGAATTCTTACCACCTAATGCAACAATTAATGCTCAAACATACTGTCAGCAATTAGAGTGTTTGAACCAAGCTTTGAGGAAAAAAAGACCTGCTCTAGTGAATCGAAAAGAGGTGATGTTTCATCGAGACAATGCGCGACCCCACACAGCAAGATTCACGTCACAAAAGATCGAAGAATTTGGTTGGGAGAAAATTCCTCATCCACCTTATTCTGCCGATCTTGCTCCTTCAGACTACCATTTGGTTCATAGCTTACAGAATCATTTGGAAGAAACAGCTTTTGTAACACAGGAAGAGGTTAAAACTGACATTTGTGAGTTCTTCGAATCAAAGCCAAAAGAATTTTACAGTAATGGAATTAGTAAGCTTGTTAATAGATGGAAGGAAGTCATAGATAATCAGGGAAAATACATTGTTGATTGAATCTGTAATTAAATGTAACATTTGGTCGCTTGTTTTCTTTATTCAAAATTCGGACAGAACTTATGAGATGACCTGATATATAAATTGATGATGATATATATATATATATATATATATATATATATATATATATGATGCAATAAATATAATAGTAGGCGTTTTGGCTATATTGAAACATGAAGAGAAAGATTTTAAAGTCGGAATTTTCGGACATGCCTGATCCCTTTTTAACGAAACGAAAAATAAACAAAGTGGTTTTGACTTTTCCGAGAAATGTTGTTGCTCCCTCTGGAAACTATATTTGCCGAGTAAAACTAAATCCCTGTTTAATCCTTTAATATGTGATTTCATTTTGAAAATGTATTTTAATTCCGTTCTGCGTCTTTCTTGTCGGCTTTTACATGAAGACGCTAAAAGCACGAATCTGATCATCAGTGCTATGAATCGACTGGTTGAAGTGTGCAATGACAGGAAAATTGTTGTTGTCTTTAATGTATTATTATGGTTTTTAAAACGGAGACAGAATTCCATGCCTGTTTCTCCAGAATAATTCACTTTATTTTTGCTTCTATGAGAAATGTAAATATATAAGATTTGAAATGTCACAAGTCAGTGCTGGTGGTTTGAATATTGTGTGAGTGCCGGCTGTGTGAAAATGCTATCAGTTATGATGCTGACAGGCTTGGCATCGGATTTTATTGCAGGTGATGTTTTCTTTGTTGAAGTGGTGAATTATATATACAGTTCCTCAAGGACACATGGCACAGTGGATAAAGCAGTTAGATCCAGTGACAGGACCCAAAGAGTGTGAGTTCAATACCCGGTTAAAGCAGTGGAGAACTTGGAGAGGGGAATTAACAGGAGATAACTGATAACTGACATCCATTAAACATGGCACGTGGAGCTAGAACAGTCTACCCCAGTGAGCGAAATAAAGGGTTCAGTTCGACATTCCAACTACCTGAAGAAGGCCGGAGCGTACAACGGCCGAAACGTTGTAATAAATATGATGACAAAGATGAGGACAATAGTCCAAATAATGTAAATAGTGTACATAATGACTCATCTCAGAAACATAGACAGATACTGAAGGTCCGAAACGTTGTAATAAATATGGCAACAAAGATGAGGACAATAGTCCGATTAATGTAAATAATGTACATAATACCACATCTCAGAAATATAGACAGATACATTCACGGTAGATTTTAGCCAGTGCATTGCAAACAAAGCGAATAAAATGTACTGGAGCCAAATCATGTATGAACTACATACGTCTTCGTATAAGCAGCGGTACATCCTCTAGGAGGTCTGAAAGTGTGTTCGAAATAATGTCCCTGTAGACTTGCTGGGTGAACATATGGACCTACCAGACAGTCACCTACAATTCAAGTTAATCGCATTAATCGTAAACTGATGCTGGTGTCTATCCGTTATTTTACCATGGAGATTCTGTTCCGCCCACAAACGTTGGTTGTGTAAATTTGTTATGCCATCCCTTCCAAATGTTGTCTCACCCGTGAACAAGAGTGAAGAGACAAACAACAGATCGGCAGCTTGTGCAAGAAACCATCAGCAAAAGTTTTTTACGTGGTTAGTGATCAGAGAGAGTAAGCCCATGTACACATTGCAAAGGAGTTGCCCTTGAAGTACCCTCCATGTCGTACTATGTGATGTACGAAACAACCATGTCCACATTCATAATTTAAACAGATATTAGTCGAAAATACATCAGTATTCCATCAAGATAATAATAAGTAAAAACTTAAAATTCTGGAAAACTTTTATGCAAGAGAATTGCAGCCAAAAATGAATAAAGTTAACTACGAATATAGCAACAAAGTTCTTAAATGTTTTTAGCAACAAAGTGTTATATAAAAATACGAAATTAAAATACGACAATTAAAAAAAAACTTTTAAAAAATCACATAAGTTACCTCCCTTATATAGCGGTGAAAAAATAGTTTGAATTTACGGCGTTAACGCATAACACATCCATAGATATGGAACCTGTGAACATGGTCTCAGAGGTTGAAATTACTTGTAAGAAAATTTTGAAATGTTTCTTAATCAATTTTCTTCAGCCACCAAGAAGTTAATCCGTGGACTTGAAAGGATTAAAGCTAAAATAAATAGACATAATGCATCTAAATTATCTCACCAAACATGGTGGAATATATATGTGTATGTGTGTGTGTGTCTGTGTGTGTGCAACAGTTTTGAAAATTTCTAGTTTGATATGTTCCGCCGATAGAGTGCCATCTTCAGAAAAAGAACCAAAATGGCGGCTGTTTATCAGCCAATCATGGCCAACTAAGTAATTTTCAAAATTGTTTTATATATTTATCATTCTGTCGGATACTCACCTAACCTTACTCAAACACATACACAAAAACACAGACATACTCGAGTTAGAGTAAGGTTGGATGAGAATCCGACGGACTAATAAATATATAAAACCATTTTGAAAATTACTAGTTGGCCATATATATGTATGTATGTATGTATGTATGTATGTATGTATGTATGGCCTAATACTATATAAATTATATCAAGATCAATCTGACCAAACATGAAAACACTCTTCAAACTCTAGTCATGTTGAGAATTTAGCAATCCTCCTATATATATATATATATAATTATTTATTCGAAAATTATAACATAAATATGTTATAAAATCACGAAAAAAATAGCCATTTTGTTTCAACACCTCTGGTGTCTTATCAAGTTATGGTGTTGAATGTAGAATAAAGGGTTTTAAAAGGTTTAAATCAATTAACCACCCCTCGCAAGGGGAAACGCTGTTACATAAGCTGGAATGACCAATCAAAATACAAGTATACGAGAATTCAAAAAACTTTAGCGTTTCCCCTTTTAAACACACATAAATTCATAATTTACTGTTTCCAAGGATACAGAGGAATGCACTCATTAAGACAGGGGCTGTAGCGTGTCCATTTTTATTACATATTGTTGTATCAATTATGAGTTACGTTCGAAAAAGAGGTTAAGTTTAGGGAGGGTATGGGTTTATTTTTCAACGAATTCTGACATCCGTTAAATACAACTAAATGTGTTAGCACTTTCCAATAAGAACCGCGCATATATAATATATAAATAATATATATAAAATTCCAATATATATATATATCGTGTAACAGCATGTGATAATTGTGCATCACACAAAATGCTTCATATCTAAACAAAAACACTAAATAAATCGAGTTTCTTTTTCCCATGTTTCAGATAAGACGTTTAGCGATTTTGACACCATTTGTCGTAAGAATAACTGAAAAACCCTTTGAGTTATTCAGCTAGAAAAGAACAGAGAGAAAAATCGTTTAGTGCCAGACCCGCTGTTTTCCCAACTGAACAATGGCGATAGGAAAAAGATCATCCAGGCCTTCAGTAATGGTATCAGCATTCATACTCTGGTTTCCATCTTCAAAGTCCATTCCAGAACCATCAAGAGAACGCTGAATTAGTTTAAAAAAGAGGGAACGTCAGAGAAAACTGGATCAGAAGGTCACAACAGGAAGATGGATAATCATTTCAACTTAGAGCTAAATACATTCTTGTTGTTCAAAGAAGAGTCTAATAGTGTTATAAAAAATTCGAGAATTCCAGTAAGATATCTTTAATCATTTCAAAGATACAACAGTTAAAAGCTTAATCAAACAATTTGACAATTTTGCTGTTACACGATTTGGACAATTGTGCTATTACACCCGATATATATATATATATATATATATATATATATATATAGGTAAAAATTTATCTTAACTCACAAGGATATCTTGCTTCTCCGAAACAAGTATCTCAGTGCTATTTTTACTATTTTTACAACCATAGACACTTTTTTCAGAGTAGCCAAAAACTTTTTTGCTTGTAGTGTATATATATACACTGCGTGCCAAATTATTATCGAGATAACTTTTTTCTAATATTTCAAAAACCGTCCAATCAATTCACACAAATTTTTCACACAATGTTGGCAACACTGAGCTGCGCAATCACTAAAATTACTGATCTGCGCAATGTAAACAAACTGGCGCCATATTTGTTATCAGCACGGTGATTTGAGCGTGCCAAATTATTAGAAAAGTATAAGAATTTAGTGAAAAGATGGGCCGTAAAAGCAGTTTAAGGGATGCTGAAAAGAAAACTATTACCTCAGAAGTCTCAAAAGGTAAATCAACCCGAGAATTTTTTAAAATGATAGGGAAGTGTCATCAAACAGTGAAAAATTCACCGCCGACCCTACACATGTACGCAAAAGGGCATATAAAGGCAAGCCGAGGGTTATTTCACGTCGTCTCATGTCACGACTTAAACGAGAAGCCACGAAGAACCCTGGACTTACCAGTCAAGAGCTTTTCAGTCGTATCTCGATAATAATTTGGCACGCAGTGTATATACATACATATATATATATATATATATATATATATATATATATATATATATATATATATATATAAACAAATTACCTATTCTCATCTTTATTCTTTTCGTTATGTACAAATCATAATTATTTAATGGTGTTTATTTTAATACTGAAGAGCTCTTGGACATAAAACAAGAAAATGTAAAACAACATAACAAATTACTTAACTATTTCTGGATCTTTTTTTTTTTTTTCTTCTTTTTACATATTATTTGTGATATGGAATTCAGCTCACATTCGTGATTATACGTACATGCAATGTCCTGCAGTCAGGATGTGAACTCGGGACACTAGGACACCCACACAACGGCCCAAGTAAACCAGAGAAGGATAATTCTTGATTGTTGTCGGTTTGCCAACCACTGTATAATTGGCCAGTTTTGCAGCTAAAAAAGAAAACAAAAGAAGTTATTTTAAAAGCATTTAAATGTTGAAACGATACAGCTATCAACATAATTGTCATATTGCATAATATAGAGCCATGTCTGACGAGTTCATCTCGCAAGCCATTTCTAATAAGTTAGGCCCGCTCTGGATGCATCCTGAATGTTGTCTTTTAGCAAACTTAAGCTACTTCAATAAGTATCTCTAAAAATGCATATTTGTACCTTTCTTTAAACACAGATACTTGTTGGATTTTTATTCGCAAAACTAGTTCTTCTTTTATATGTCGAGCTTCTCCAGGATGCGGGCGATTGTGGCTCTCCACAACTTCCTATCCTTCACATCTATAAACAATGTCTCTCTCTGACTCCCCGTTCTGCCATCTATTTACACAAGCTTGTTAGGTAAGTGCCTTCTGAGTGGCAAGTTCTCCCAGCCTCCTGTCCTCGTTGTTCTAAAGACATTTCAACTGCCTCTTTCTGATTCTAAGTGTTCTTTTTGCATTCGATTTTCCTTAACACTTCCTCGTTGTTCATATGTCTGGTCTACGTTATTCTCAGCATCTTTCTGTAGAGTCACATCTCAGTTGTCTCAGTTTTCTGCGTCCTGGGTATGACGATAAACTACATCCGGCTGCAAGGCCTCTGATCGCGAGGTGTGAAAGCATCTTTTAATTGCTGGTGTTCCCAGGTCCACCCTGACCCGGAGTGGTAGCACCTGTTAGGGGTCCCAACTATGGGCAAATAGCTGACCCGCAAACTGGGTTCAAAACACTATGAAAGTATAAAAATGCATTTTTTTTTTAAATTTCCAGCAGTAGATTTTAATAGTAAAAAAAATGAACAAAGCTCCCTAGGAAATTAAATTTCGACATTAAATGACCCATAAGGAGTTGCTATGCCGTTAAACAAACCCAAACCAAATCATCTGTGAGGAAATATTAACTAATTAAGGGGGATTAATATTACATAGAATCTCTCGGGGAAGTACTGTGCCATGAAAGACTGTGTTGAAACTTGACTAATGCATGGAATAATAATACAACACAAAATGTACTTAGAACAAAATGTATTGAAACAAGAAAGTGTACACAATATTTACATATAGTCTTTTGTATATTCTTGGGAAGACCGTTCCTGGAGAATGTATTGACTTAGTCGCCGTCGAGCAGAGTCTCTGGATTGAATCTCTTGATTCCTTTCCCCGTCTTCCCGGTATCAACCATATTTATATGGTCGGTACTCCACTATGCAAATTAGGTGGATCCTACCACAACAGACTGTTAGGCCCCAAACTCACACTCGACCTCAAGTGGAACTCGTACATACAATCCGTTGCTAAGGATGCAGATAAAATGGCCGATAGCCGATTTCTGCAGCAGTAAGAACCTGTCTCCTCATACTATCCTCAAGCGGCAGATCAGGTCCAAAATGGAGTACTGTTGTCATATCTGGACGGGAGCTGCAAAGACCTCACTTTACGGCTTTAATAGTCAAAAGCGTCCTCGAGCCCTTGTGGGCGACGAATTATTCTCCACCCTTCAACATCTCACCCACAGGCGGAATGTAGCAAGCCTCTCGCTGCTCTGCCGCTACTTCCATGGAAAGTGCCCTGGTCCCGCCAATTCAAACTTTCACGACAAGAACACGCCATGCCACTCACATAGCAGCAAACCACCCACGTTCTCTCCGTATTCCATCGATGAGATATAAGTTCCAGTTGAACAGCTTCTTCCCACGAATCACTGCCCTGTTGAATCGACTCCTAGCACGTTGTTTGCACTATCTCTACAATCTTAACCTATTCAAGGCTAGGGTTAATCGTTATCTCCCTCACCTATGCACACAAATGACCTCCTAACGTAACGCTCTACCTCAACGGCCCTCGGGCCTTGTAAAGAGTGACCCTCACTGTAAAAAAAAAAAAAAAATCACTTCTTTTATTTCTAACAAGTTTTTCCAAATCTCATAATACTTTTTTTGGATTTTGGAAGACATTTTTCACTATTCCAATAGGCTGACTGCTTGGGAATGCCAGGTGCTGTAAGCATGGATATGAGGGTGGTGCAATGAACCCAACTGGAATTGGAAATCGGTGAACTGCGTTCCAATTCCAGTCGGGTTCATTGTATTCACTTACGCGTAAATACGCTTGGAAAAGGTATGAAACCACTTCTTCACCCCCCCCCCAGCTATGCGCTAAATAGTAGAACTTCTATGTGTAAAAATCATTATTATCGCCAAAAGATTCTTATAATCTAAAAGTATTTTCTGGCTTTAAATAACCAGCAAAAAGGTTGATAATCCATAAAAAAGAAACCAATCAATCCAAAACTATTCCCATAAACCTTCAGATTTCTGTATCACATTTTTCCGTTGTCTCTTTTTTTTATCGGTATCACCCCAAGTAAGACAATAAAGCCACTAAGACACAAGGGGTTACAGGGTGTGGAAGAATTAGGAACAGAAACAATAATGATGAGCAGTAAGTGAAGAGAGTAATCAGAAAGACAGTAGATAGCGATTGACATTGCATTTAAATTTTTGCAGATTAAAGTTGGTTGGAAAGCATAGAGCCGGAAGGGAGAAGTGTGAAAAAAAGAAACTGTTAGCATAGAACTTACGGCTACATATAGCCATTCCAACTGTAAATTGATGAGACCTTACAGCCAGTCTAGTACTGCGCTTAAATTCATGAAGAAGAGCTCACCTGAAGAATTACCATGAAAACATTTATAGAAAAGACACAGAGAGGCAACTTTACGGCGGTGGGAAAGTAAATAAAGCCGAGCCGTAAATGTAAAAATGTCCCCCTAATTGTTTTTTTCCCGTAGTCTGTTATAATACTTACCTGATAATTCATTTCTGATTGCTCTATTCTGGCGTTTTGTGCCTCTCATATCATGGACTATACCCTCTTGCTAATGACCATACATTATGTCGTCTTATAGTTGACAGTCCATTCTTCGCGCTTTCCTTTACTAAATTTTTTTTCCACTAATAATAATTGTTTTTACGGCTTATCAACTCTTTGCAGGTTATTTTAAAACCAGATAATTTTAGATTTTAAAAAATTGGGAGGGGAGGGGATAATAATGATTTAGTGACACAAATCTTACTAATTAACCCATAGCAGGGGAGAGAAGTTGTGTATTCATTCCTTTCTCAAGGGTATTTGCGCGTAAGTGAATATAACGAACCCAACGGGAATCGGAACTCGACTCTCCGATTAACAACTCCGTACCATTATTACACCGCCTGCACATCCAAGCTTATAGCATCGTAGTCCCAAGCAGTCACCCATCTAGGTACTAACCAGTCTCGACGTTGCTTAACTTCGGTAATCATACACGGACTGGTGTTTCAACGTGATATGGCAATTGTGTTCAAATTATTTAGATTTTGGCATTAAATAACCCATAGAGGTGTTGATATGCCGCTAAACAAAACCAACCAACTAGCCATCCTATGTCTGTCTGAGATTGGTATTGATCCATCAATCCAAGTGCAAGGAACTCGCAATCCCGGGCTCTACCCATCTATAGTTAAACATTAGCATAAAAATCGCCAGGGACACGGGTTCGGCCCCTGTATTAAGGACGGGATTAAAATTTAAATATCCAGGGATTGTTTTAACAGAGGGTGGAAAATGCGTCACCGAAATCCGAAGTCGCGCTTGGATAGCGAAAGATACTTTTCTAAAGCTAAGCAAAGTATTAAGAAATGGGAAAATACCGTTAGACACCAAGTAAAGAGTGTTGAACAGCTATGTAATATTTAGTCTTCTATATGGCAGTGAGTGCCGAACAATCTCCACACAGCCGACGAAGAGACTTGACGCTAGGGTGATGTGGTTTTACCGACGAATGGTAAGAAGACTTTGTGAATAACGAGAAAGTTTTAAAGAAAAAAAAAAAAAACAAAGAAACATACTTACAGAAAAAATCAGTTGCAAATTCTTGGACACATAATGAGAAAAGATAGCTTAGCAAATATAATACTCAGAGGACATATTGAAGGCAAGAGAAGCAGGGGAAACAGCGAGTAAGCTACTAGTAGTCTGTGAGTGGATCGCATAACAAGAACAAAAAGTAGTGGTAAAATGCCAAAAGTTACTTAGTGCAACAAAAGACAGGACGTCGTGGAGAGCTATTATCTCCCACGACTCGAAAAGAAACAGCGCATAAAAAACAAGAAATGAAGAACTAACCGAAGAAGGACAAAGAGATATTTTAAAGAGTCAAAAAGTTAGTAACAACAACAAAAGACAGGAAGTTGTGGAGGACCATGATCGCCCACGTCTTGAAAGGACTCGACATATAAAAGAACAATAAGTGAATGCATAAGAGAAGAAGGAAAAAAAATTATGGTAAAGAGTCGAAAGTTACATAGAGCAACAAAAGACAGGAAGTCGTAGAGAGCCATAATCGCTCACGTCTCGAAGAGAAACGGTGCATAACAAAGAAATGAAGAGATAAACGAACAAAGACAAAGAGATATTGTAAAGAGTCAAAAAGATAGTAACAACAACAAAAGAGAGGAAGTTGTGGAGAACCATGTTTGCCCACATCTCGAAGGGACTCGGCACATAAAAGAACAATAAGTGAATGCATAACAGAACAAGAACGAAAGGAATGGTAAAGAGTCGAAAGTTACTTAGAGCAAAGAAAGACAAGAAGTTGTGGAGAGCCTTGTCAGCCGCGTCTTGAAAGGACGAGTCCTGTACACGGTGTGCGTGAATGTGCGACAGTATGTTTAAATAGAATACGTAACATGCGACAAGATTTCCAAGAGTAGCTTAGATGTGGCACAAGGCCGAAAGTAAGGTGCACCCAACGAGGATCGAACTCACTACTTAGCCGTAATTGTTCTAGCGAGACAAACTTGCTAACAATTACACCGCCTCAAGGTGCGTATTGATTATTGATATAATAGGAAAGAACTGTTAGATTGATAATCCGAAGTTCTTTAGTATTTTTGTTTTTATAAAAAAAAATCTCGATACAGAACATACATAACCTAACCTAAACAAAATAAACTCTGAAATCTCCACAAATATTCTTAAATGCCTATAATTGATAATAGAAGCCATTGGTTTATACCAACGGCTTCCCATACTTAATACTTCTCGTTTTCACTCTCGCGTGGTCATGTGTGACGTCATGAGCTGCGGTGCGATTTTCGTTTCCAGTGTCTCATATGCACGAGTTTGTCGTTGCTTGGAAATTTTCCATGTAAACAAAAACAGACTATCATTATTGTTTTGTGGATGTATTGCTTAATATATTGTAATGTAACTGTCATCTTTGATAATGACTTATGTAAGCCGAAAGCTTAGATAGGATTAAAAAATATGTATCAATATTGTGATTTTCTTTCTTCTTTTAATGAGAATGCTATTAAGCTCATCAGATGATATGAAAAGAATTTACATAAAATAAATAGACGAAACTTGTCTTTTTTTATTTAATGAAACATGCATCAATATATATATATATATATATATATATATATATATATATAATGATATGGACATTCTTTTTATAGATACAAATATTTAAGTAAATGCTCTGTTTATAATAAACAGTATTAAACAACATTTACCCGCTTGAATGTCCGAGAAATTTTCATAAGAAATATCCGTCCTCCGACGGGATTCGAACCTGTAGCCTATACGGAACCGTCATTTAGTTTGACGTGCCTTAACCGATTTGGCTACAGAGGAGCGTTCGGTTAGCAAGGTCGGCTTTACTGTCTTTAAACTTCAATCTTCCATGAATCTCTCACTTACATTCATATCTGCTCAAAGCGTATCCAAATATAATGAAATGACGTCACACATTATGAAATGGACAAAGTCCGACAATTATTTTAAGACATTTTTATGTTTATCTATAAAAAGAATGTATAGAACAGACCGAGATAGATAGATAGATAGATAGATAGATAGATAGATAGATAGATAGATAGGGACAAACTAAGAAAGAAAGAAAGAAAGAAAGAAGACTAAGATAGATAGATAGATAGATAGATAGATAGATAGATAGATAGATAGATAGATAGGGACAAACTAAGAAAGAAAGAAAGAAAGAAAGAAAGAAAAGAAAGAAAGAAAGAAGACTAAGATAGATAGATAGATAGATAGATAGATAGATAGATAGATAGATAGATAGGGACAAACTAAGAAAGAAAGAAAGAAAGAAAGAAAGAAAGAAAGAAAGAAAGAAAAGAAAGAAAGAAGACTAAGAAAGAAAGAAAGAAAGAAAGAAAGAAAGAAGACTAAGATAGATAGATAGATAGATAGATAGATAGATAGATAGATAGATAGATAGATTAGGAGAAGAGAATTAATAAACAAAGATTCTTCATTAAACATTCATGTAATTATTCTATAAGACTCGTGGGACAATTTGGATTTTTATAAGTTTAAAACAAACAGACAGGGAAGCAATTACCAATGCATCAGTGAGAACTTAATACCAGCCACGTAAATAGCTCCTTGGCTTTGTTTAACTTACATAAATAATCTCATCTTATCCTCAGCCACAGAGTGCGTGGTAGTGAACTTTGTCATCGCGGTCTGAAAAAAGTAACCTTATACCTCTCAGCCGCTGTGACACAACGGGCCAATCCTGGAAATTTGGCAGTATTAAATCTTGCGCGATACAACGCCAAATAATTATGGAAAATAAAACTTAAAAAGAAAATAAAGGATTTTTAATTCATCTATTTATATAAAACACCTGTTACCCTTTTTTCAATGAAGACATTCATTAATATTTAAAAAAAAAAAAACGATTTAATTAAGTTTAATTTATGCAGATATCAGCACTACGTTAAATCTTATGCATTTTTACATCGTCTAAAGGGGAGGGGGGATAGACCGAACATGTGGGCAATGACGAAGTTGTCGAGATAATGGCGGCAAAAAAGACAGATGAAGAGACATTTGAAGTTTCCAGAGCACATAACGCGGAAAGAGGGCTTGGAAAATTTGATACACACAAGACAGGTTGAAGGTAAGAGCGTCAGAGGAGAGCTACGCTCATTACTTTTTTTTTTTTTTAATCATTTCACCCCCAGGTAAGACGGGAATGCCACTAGTACGCGGATGTGGGTTACAGCGTGTGAGAGTGAGAGAAAATACTGACTATAAGAAGGATTGAAGAAAGGAAAAAGGATGAACGGGATTCAAGAAGACAGAAGATGGCGACTGGCATTGCATTTCAATTTTTGAAGATTGTAGTTTTCAGGGAAGCAAGTAAACAGAAGGGAGCTCCACAGGTGGGAAGTGCGAGAAAATCAACAGTTGAAGTAGAAGTGGCGGTTGCATTCAACTATTTCAACAGTAAAAGGGTGGGACCTAGATGCCAATCTAGTACCACACTTAAATTCATATAGTTGGTGCACCAAGCGGAAAAGCTTGTCAGAGCAGTTTGCCATGAAAATATTTGTAAAAAAGACAGAGAGAAGCCACGCCGCGTTGATGAGAAAATGACTAAAGCCGAGATGTCAGGTCAGGATCGATTATATTGCAGATCCTTCTTTGGATTTTGTCTAGAGCCTCGAGATGACTAGCAGAAGCACCAGACATACTTGGCGAACGAATGGAATTTTTGTTTGTTTGTTTAACGGCATATCAACACCTTAGGGGTCATTTAATGCCGAAGTTTTATTTCCTTGGGTAGGATAATTTTTTTATACTATTCAAATCTATTGCTGGAATTTTTTACTGTCAAAATCTATTACTGGGACTTTTTGGAACTTTTTAATATAAGAATATATTTTTATACTTTCATAGTGTTTTGCGTCCAGTTTGGGTGTTCACTATTTGCCCATATCTGGGACCCTAACAGGTGCTACCACCCTGAGTCTGAGTGGACCTGGAAACGACAGCAATTAAAAGGTGATTGCACGCTCCTCAAAACCTCCCGATTAGAGATCTTGCTTCCGGATGGCAAAAAGACAAAAGTTATTAAGAGCTACAAAGAGAGCAATTATTCCCAACGTCCTGAAGGTACACAGCATATATTTAAGGAATATTTCGATGAGCCGATATATAAAACGACCTAAGAAATGAATATATATATATATATGTGTGTGTGTGTGTATATATATATATATATAATGCCTTTAAATTCCTTGAGTAACATAAGACCGCAAGATATCGTTGCGATTTCTATAACAACCCCGTTTTTAAGTGAGTAGGTTGTTAGCCTACTGTATAACTCCAACCTGGAGGATCAGGTTTTGAATTCACAGTTGTCCTTCTCCTAGACCAGTTGCCACCCAAGGCTATAAAACCCAGTCTGTCCTGCTATTTGTCCATGGCTGGCGGAGGAGGTGGGGAGAGAAGAAGATCCTTACATTTTCCAATGGTATTAGCACGTAAGTGAATGTAATGGATTCGACTGGAATTCGAACTCGGCTCTAAGATTCTTAGATCCGAGCCGCTATCCATTACTCGACTGTGTCTCCAAAGATGAATAAAAAGACGTAAGTTTCTGAAGTTAGGCTTTCACAAATATTTCCGGGCGTGCGCACACATCTACTTGCATGTATTTTGCTTTAGATATGTATATATATGGCAGCCAGGCCTTGGAAGTTAGACGAGCAAATATTCATGATTGCAGTGAGAATTATCTTCACTAGATACCCCGGACTTGTCGATTCGTACAATATTTGAATGAAGTGCGTTAGGCGGAGAATTTATCAAATCCTCCTTGTTGATATATATATCGACAAGGTGAGATGGATAAAATTGCCGTCTAAATGACGCAAAAATGAAAATAACACTTTTAACAGATATATTTACTAAAATTAAACAAAAATATCTTGAAATACTAGTGAGTAAATTTGTCCAATAAAATCGCTATTGGCTATAATATTGATACACTTGGTTGAGTAGGCGCTTTCGCCGATTCTGTTATAATTATTAAGGATGTTTTTTATTCATTTTTACCAAATGGGTAGATTATATATATATATATATATATATATATATATATATATATATATATATATGTATGTGTGTGTGTGTTAATGGTCAGAGTTTAATCAGAGCAGAAAACAGTAGTATGAAAAAGTGCTCAATACACGTGAGAAAAAAATAAGTAAAAATAAAAAATAACATGTAGGGCTTTTAACTTAAAAAGTATATATTTTTTAAGTGTATATATATATATATATATATATATATATATATATATATATATATATACCCACTACTTCCGGTTTCGAAAGGGTTTAAGTTGTTGAGATCCGGTAGTTGATTTGCTGAACAAACCACATGAGGAGACCGTAGAGGTCGAAACCGCTGTATTGTGCTCTGGTCAGCTTTCATATTTTTTAAATATTAAACGCTCAACGTGTCTGGTTTTCCGACTTTGTATTGGGCACTTTTAATACGTTCAGTTTTAATAAATA